>CAJQUN010002476.1:0-26220 GCA_907163345.1 Haberlea rhodopensis | reverse complement strand
AATTCTAAATTCCATGTCATACATTCTTCTACTTTTTATAATAAATCCCATTTTCACTCTATATATTATTATGGCTCTTGAAATTAAATCCGAGCTCGATTCATTCAGTTCGAGCAGAGCAAGCCACTATTTAATTTAAATATAAATAAATCTATTTTAATTTTTATATCAAATATAAGTTAAATCACACTACACCAATATATTGGACCCGCCCCGCTACATTTTAAATTTTTTTAGAAAAAAAAATTTGATATTGAAAAAAAAAATTTGATATTAAATATACATTTCAATCAAAGAAGTAAAATGTATATTCAATATCAATTTTTTTTTCTAAAAAAATTTAAAATATAGCGGGGCGGGTCCAATATATTGGTGGATGTAATTTAACTTATTATTTGATATATAAATTAAAATAAGATTTATTATTATATTTAAATTTAAATAGTGGCTTTCTCTGCTCAACTGAATGAATCGAGCTCGGATTTAATTTCAAGAGCGATAATAATATATAGAGTGAAATGGGATTTATTATAAAAAAGAAGAATGTATGACATGGAATTTAGAATTAATTTTTGGTTGATGGGTCCACAAATGAACAGCAGAGTTGCAGAGATGGGTTCGCAGATTTTTTCGCAGAGAATTCGCAGAGATGGGTATGCGAATTTAAAATTTTTTATTTTTTTTTTTAAAAAAATTCAATGTTATAATTCGCAAGCAGCTATGCGAATTTAGGTAAATTCGCATACTGAGTATGCGAATTATCATAGAATTGTAAAGGTTTTCAAATCACGGTATTTCGTGAAATTTTTTTCATTTTTATTATATTTAATTAAATATGCCCAAGGATATATGTATACTTGATAATTAAGAAAATGAGATATATGTGTACTAGACTTGATAATTAAGAAAATATCTTATTATTATTGATCCATATATCATAGTAGATTCATAATAATATTTTTCTACAAATATCTTATAATCTTTTCATTTGGAAAAACATAAGAAATCAATAGCGATCCATATTTTTAGCAACTCCAATTCTTTATTGTTCACGTAATGTTTTTAATCCCCCATCAACTTCCCCATAATTCTCACTTAAATTTGAAAGATCACTTCCATGAACTGTAGCCACAATTTTGATTTAAATTCTGAAAAAATAATACTAAGCTTGATTTTATGATCACGATATATAACTCATAATATTATTAACCATAATTAATCTCTCAAAATGTTTGGAAGCTTACAAAAAGAAAAAAAAAGGCAGTTCATCATAATAAAACGAAAATGGAGAAGTGTACAGATGAGGGATTGAAGGAAAGGACAATGAAATCACAACTCTTTCACAACGTTCTATCCACAGGGCAGCAATCTTATTTACTTAGATCGATCATATATATATTTTTATTCAAAAGCCAGTAGCTAGCTAGTAATCCTCAGGGGCCAAAGGTTGGTGATGAGTATTGTGGTGCTGAGTCTCAGATGGTATGACTCCGAACTCGTATATCAGACCCGCCAGAGCCGCGCCAACAAAGGGACCCAACCAATATATCCAGTGGTTCCTCCACTCCATCCTCCATCCCCCAATGCTGGCCCAAAAGCTCGAGCCGGGTTCATTGCAGCTCCTTCGAATGGACCTCCCACGAGCGTTGGCACCGAATATGAAGGCAATGGCAAGAGGGGCAATCGTCCCCAAGCTTCCCCTTTTCGGATCGATCGCCGTCGCATAGACTGTATAAACCAGTCCAAATGTCATTACCACTTCCATTAGTAGCGCATTCACAATGCCTTCTCCGGCAGCGAAGGTAAACCCGCCAGGTCTCTGCATTACAGATTAATCAAGAAACCGTTGTATGCATGCATGGTTCAGGAATTGGTATGTGTCATTTAAGGTGAAATCTCATCTTTAGTAACGTAATAAGGAGACAAGCCTCTTTTAAGACGACTTACCCTTCGACCCAAGTCAAATGTCTATTTTTGTTTTTAACAAATGAGAAAAATTATGGCGAGCTTCTGTGGAATAACTTTATCACTTCTAACCTTTAGTAGGACCCGTCCAAATCTTGAAATTTATCAATATATATATATATATATATATATCATGCACGTACATACCATGCCTTGAGTTGCGGGACGTAAGAGAAGAGAAGCAACAACAGCGCCCAAGAGCTGCGCAATCCAGTAGTAAATGGCGCGCAGAAAAGAGACCCTTCCGCCCACAAGTGCACCAAAGGTGACTGCTGGATTCACGTGTCCACCGGACACGTTCATACTGGAAGCCACGGCGGCAAACAGCGCCAGCGCATGGGCAAGCCCGATCAGCAGCAGACCTGATGCGCCTAAACCCTTGTCCCTGTACATCTTATCTGACAACACATACATATAAATTATATTTTATGCATGCGGGCAGGCAGGCAGGCAAATATATTTATATTAAAAAGAAGGCAGAGAGTATACCTAGAGAGAGGATAGAGCCCTCGGCAGCAAAAACGAAGATGAAGGTGGAGAGGAATTCAGATAAGGTGGCTCTAATGGAGTCAGGGTGGGTGGCTTCTTCAGCCCTCCCAAAATCATACCTGCGAGGCATCTCTTATCTATGTATGTGGGTACCTCAACTCTCTGTGAATTGAAAACTCAGAAAAACTAAAGCCTCTGCTGCATTTGGAGGGAACATAGGGGCCCGAAAGAAACTCTGAGAAATGATATGGAGGTAGGAGGAGGAGTGAGGTGCTTAAATTAGAGATGGGTTTGGACACATGGGAGTTGACATGCAGGAATTATGACACGTAACTTTGTGCGTTGGCTCTTCAAATCTTACCTCTCCTCTCGCCTGTGGTTATCCATTTAGCTAAAAATAAATAAATGGGCGTTGAGTTAAAAAGCCTAAAGGTTAAATTTATTATTTTTGTCCGTACTATTATGACTAATCTAATCTAAGTCCTAGCTTGGTTAAATTATGTCCGCACTCGAGATCATTATTACCACTATTTAGTGGAATACATGATCATGTTGCCCATCATGGTTGATTAATGCTGTCCATAGTCAACAAGTCGTTACACCCCCTTGGGGTTCCTAGCACATACAATACGGCCAGCCGGCCAGGGTTGAAACAAAGGATTCTGAGGAAATGAGAGGAAGCAACCGATAAATTTAAGGAGAGAAAACTTGATTGTTTTAAGTTAAATATAAAAATTTACGCAATGATATTGCATGGCAACATTGATCCCTAATCTTTGCATTACGAGTTTCTTTATAACAAAAGCGTATTGGCAAAAAACACAGCAATATGCTTCAATCAATTTCATCATCCGAACTTGCATATGCTGCTAGCATACTTGTAACTGGGTTATTATCATCCACAGTTGTTTCATTCATCTTCTTTGAGGGTGATTGCTCTTTCTTGTGTTTTTTAGATGCCTGTCCACTCAAAGGTACCAAGGGTGGATCTTGATCAGAGGTCTAGATACTCTTTGCTGCTTAGGCTTCACTTCTACCACCATCTTCAGTAAATCTTGCTGCCTGAAATCGACAGTTTTACGCCCCCGGTAAAATTTAAATATTTCGCAGTTTTCTACCTTTCTTGTTATTCCACACTATTTGCGGGGGGAGAGAGAAGAAGAGCATACCTGATACCACTCTTTGGCTTGGGTTCGACACGAAGCGCCAGGGAACTGATGCTGGGGAAGTTTCTGCCACGGCCTTGTTATTAGTTGTCAAGGAAAATGTATGGGTGCGAAGAAGTAACTATACATGGTTACAAATTATCTGTTTCATTTATTGTTGGGGGGATCAGTTCAGACATATACAATGAATTACATGTATCTGATAATGGTCCGTGAAAAAATCAATCAGCAATTTGTAAATTTCACCTCTCAGCGCATTACGCTGATAAGTAAAAGTGACAGATTCAGATTAGCAATGTATTATTTTGTATACTACTGAAGGAAAACAAAAAATCATCATATTAGCTCGAAAAAGACACTAACTACAACCCCCTCCACCACACACGCACAAAAAAGGGAACAATCCGTTTTTGTCAGTCATTGCAATTGATCCCAATGTAATTAAAAGTTGTTTAAAGGAGATTCTTTCAAAAGATTAAGTATAATGACAAAAACAAACTTTCGATGCATTCAAGCAATCGATTACACAGCTTATACTGGCATACATAATGCTCACATAAATAAGGATATTTAAAAAGCTGCAAAAGCTCGTTTCTCAGTTCGGCGTAGAAGGCGCTCAGCATCTTCTTCAGCTTCAATCTGCTCCTTGAGATAAAGTAAATCATCGTTGTCCAATGCTGAAAATTTACACTTGATACGTCTCAAGAATTAATGAAGATACCATTATCAATGACTAAATCTAGGGGTGCAGGCTTTCAAACATGAACAAAAATTCATAAAAAATTACAGAGCTAAAAATGCATACCCCCCCTCGTCCGTGAAGGTAACCACCACGTTCACCAGAAACCTCTTGCATCTGCACAAATATCAAGCACCCGGTGGAACAAGCCAAAATCCCTGCCGGGGCATGTTATCAGAAAACTTTCCAAAATTTTTAAATCAATGAACTCAACATTCACTGTGCAACTCAGGACAACTATCAGAACATCAAAATGCAATTATGGTCAATGTAAAGTCACTTGTTACAGCTAAATTTGCAAAGGAACATTGTTATGTGCTGAAATCAAGAACACTTTCGCAACAAAATAACAGGTTAACACACAAGGATTTGGATCAAAACTGGAAATATATTGCTGGAATCAAAAGGAAATTACAGAGACAAACAATAAGAAACTCTCCGCTCACTTTTACTCTGGAAAGGAATTTCCTCCCGGCCCAATCACAAGGCTCGCACTCTCACAATCAATTAAATTCTGGTATGAAAATCTTATTCTCTCCCTTCCACTCATTATTCACTGCTCACGTAACTAACTCCCCCCCTCCCAATCACGTGTTCTACTCTCTGCTCCTCTAAACCCTTGAAGGTGATGGGTCATGGGATTTCTCTCTCAGTTTCTTAGGAAGTAAAAGATTATGTGGAAGCTCAGAATATTTCTACCGTAGTTATTAAAATCCACAGTCGCACGGCCAGGCACAAGCCATGGAGCAACCTCTTGGTGAAGCACATTGCCGTAAGACATGAGCCTTGGCACACTCCTAAAGGCTCAAACTTAAATGATGGAGGGATTGTGAGTCTAAGCTGATACGTAGACCTAATGGCTCTACCTCTTAACGAAGTACGTTCCTTGACTAATAACCGTTTACATTTGCCACAGACAATTGCCAGCATTCTCACATTACTATCATGGGACTATTTGAATTGAGTAGAATACAAAAGCCCAAAAAGAGATACATTAGCGAAAACCAAACCCCATCGATGATAAATTCTTGGACTAAACTTGGTTCATGCAAACACACAAACACCGCAAATACACGTATTTGTATACCTTCAAAAACAAAGAAGGAAAGAGAAGCAGGAGCTGGATTCGCTAACCTTGGATACCATGCGTTGGAAAGTAATTCTTCTTCGTCATCTATTCTGTCTTTCCCCTTTCCTAGCTTATCTGCATATCGCATAAATTCATTGTGCCGATTCATCAGTCGCCACAAATATCTTGTACTTCAAGATAATTCTTTCAAAACCAACAATAAAAACAACAAACAGGGCAAAAAAGTTACCTTTTGGATCCGTAAGATTTGTGTAATCTCGAACTTCTCTTCCTGCCATCGCCCTCCGTCACCGGCAAGATTCTCAGAACCCCTTTCAAAATTATTTTCTTAAATGAATTTCTCTCAGTATACGCAGCTAGAATTTTCGGTTTGAAGTGGCAAAAGGAGAAAGGAGAAGAGAACAGTTGAACCCCTCTGGATACGGCTATGAGCTCTTTTTTCCTCGAGAAGGGGATTTCAGGTTATATATATCTTCGGAATGCGATATTCAAAAAGCGCGTTTTGACATAGAACCAAATGCGATATATCAATCATTGGAAAAGAGGGGGCAGATTTTGCCAGATGGTCATTCCACCTTATAGGCATTGATCCCCCAATTTATTTTGGATACGTGGAGTCCATTTTTTTATATCGATATCGCGATCCCCGAAAAATTGAAATAAGTAGGGATGACATTGTTGCAGGGTCGAATGACCCGCAGAAATGCGATCTAGACAAACTTTACGATGAAGGTAAAAAATTCTAACTTGAAAAGTGGATTTCTAACTGTTTCCAAGTGCATCAAAAACATTTAATGTGGTTCGAAATATTTTCTTCACCTAAAATAACTAATTTTTACAATTTTATATTCATTTCCTAAACATATATTTATTTCAATATTACATCCCAACATAGTTTACTAATTTTAATTTGATTTTAACCATTTTAAAAATAGTTTATTATTATTATCATCCTAAACAAAAGCGCAAATGTTCGGTTTTCGGTGTGCTTGGGGCAAAAGTTTTGGAGAAATTTTCTAGACGATTGATTTGGGAGAATAAGATATATGTCAATTCTTGTTTTTGAGAAACAAAATGGTTATTATAGATGTCAAATTCTTTCAAAATAATTAGATAAAACTTTTTTTGTATATGGGGGTGGGGATTTTTTAAAGGTTTTTTGGGCCACTGTCCGGACTCAAACACGAGTCAATCCAAATGAGCACATTGACGTTTACCAATCAGCTAATTAGATAAATTTTAATATATCAGATTCTGGATTTGTGACATAATATAATAATAATGTGTATTTTTGGGAAAATGATGAAAATTATATTAGTCATGTTGTCGATTGTTTTCAAAAAGTTGTTGTAACTTGTAAGTTGTTGGCGATAAAAATTATTGTAAAAAGATATTTTTTGTACGGTAAAATTATAATTGCATCATCTACACGATAATTTTAATATGACTTTTAACATATAATTTGAACAATAATGATTGAACCATTAAAGAATAGTTGTATTACGGATTTTCTTCCTAGTTTGTAATAGATGAAAAAAATATTATATCGATTTTCTTATGATTTGACGTAAAATATATTGCATCTTTATGTCCTATCGTTATTTTTTAATTATAAGAGTAGACCCGATCAAGAGTCATTAGTGACTCAGAACAGGCTCATGGTTAATTCACCGGTTAACGTAATCGGCCCGTCTATAGGTAGGCACCGAAGGGTCATAATTTTGCTAACCAGTTAATCGTCGGTTAACCGCAGTTCAATGGTTTATTTTAAAAAAATTTTATATTTTTAAAATTTAAAATATATTTGTGATATAGATTTGAACTCATGACATACAATTTGAATAATTAGCATCAACCACTAAGATACAAGAGCCTTGTTGATCTAAATATAGTGTTATTATTTCTATATATTAATCAAATAAAATATATCTTATACATTTTGATTATCAGAGCTTGAATTTATTTTGGGAAAATTTCAGGCCGGTATCATTAGGTAAAAGGTTTTTCGGCCCAGTCACCCAATAAAAAGTTCTTTCAACTAAGTCCATTTTTTAATACAATGACCAAACTAACCCCCCACTTATGAAAATACTCTACACGACTACACCGCATAAATAATTTTTACATGCACCGCAAAAATAATTTTACATGCACCGCATGACTCATTTTCACATGCACCGAGTGAGTAATTTTACATGCACCGCATGAGTCAATTTTACATGCACTGCTCAATTTTACATGCATTGTACTAGTAATTTTACATGCACCGCATGAGTCGATTTTCACATGCACCGAGTGAGTAATTTTACATGCACCGCTCAATTTTACATACACCATATGAGTAATTTTACATGCACCGCATGAGTAATTTTTACATGCACGACTCAATTTTACATGCATTGTACTAGTAATTTTACATGCACCGCACGAGTCGATTTTAACATGTACCGCATGAGTCGATTTTAACATGCACCGCTCAATTTTACATGCACCGTGTGAGTAATTTTACATGCACCACATGAGTAATTTTACATGCACCGCATTAGTAATTTACATGCATCTCATTACTCAATTTTACATGCATCGCATGAGTAATTTTACATGCACCGCTCAATTTTTACATGCACCGCTCAATTTTACATGTACCGCAAGAGCCAATTTTACTGCACCGCTCAATTTACATGCACTGATGAGTCAATTTTTACATGCACCGCTCAAAAATATATAGATATATATATCTGATTTTCGAAAGTTTCACATGGTTCGAAGAAACAATCTGCACATTTCGAAAGTTTCAATGATGAATCAACCACCAAATCGTTCTTGTATAAAATGACCGATTCAACAATATAAGCAACGGGAATGCAAACCGAATGCACGAATTGGAAAGAAATTCAAAACAACGAGAATGAGGATAAATGAATAATTTCCTCAATTTTTTTAGATTCACGTTTTCTGCCCAAAATTGAGCGTTCAATTTAAGAAAATGACTCCAAAATTCAACGAAAAAGAATTCAATGATTTTAGAAAATCACGATCGAAGACGCGAGGCTATAACAACTGAAATTCGATCAGAAGTTAGTCGCTAAACCAGAATTCAAGCAAACACCCAGAGATTAGAAACAATTCACTGAGAGGGAACAAGGAACCAACAACAATCACAACATAAATTGTAAATACGAGCACACAACACAACCTAATAAAGTGATTCCAAATGAATTATCTCAATTTGTTCGAAGAATCCTTTGCAGAATTGCGGAAAATAAAAATTAGAAACAAATTAGAAGCTTCAGAGGGCGACGCGAATGATGAAAAGTGGGCAAAGGCTTGGGGATGAAGGTGTAGAGAGGGTTATTTTAATCATAATTAATGGACTAATTATATTAGGTTTTATAAAATGGACTTATTTGAAATAAATTTTCTAAAAGATGTATTTAGTTGAAATGAGCTTTTTTGGGAGATTTAATTGAAATATGTTTTGAAAAGTGGTACCTTCTTGTAATTTCCTCATTTTTATTTAACGTTATTTTATGTTTAATCCATGAAAACATATTCAAATACTTTTTACACTTTATTCAAATTTATTAATATTTTAAATTATTTATAAAAATAATGGTCAAATTGTAACCATAATAGGAATAGAAATCGTTAAAAAATATTAATGTTAAGAGTCTAGATTTTTGAAATTGTCTAATTGACTCCTATGAACTGTGGTCGAGTGTATGTGTAAATGAGAGAAATTAGTGATTGTTAAAACAATAAACTAGACCAATATTATAAAAAAAATAAATATAAAATATAATCAAATAGTAAAAGGAATCCTAGCGCGTTACAGAAGAGACGCATAGCCCTGAGAAAAAAATCTTGCACGGAATGGAGCGAATTCAGCTCACTTCCTCTTGTGAAACCTATGGATTATCCGATGACCTAACCTTACGACGACCGGAAGAAGAGTACAACCATTTTTGCAGTATGTGCTCCGATTTTAATACAACTTTCAGTTATTGTATTTTGATCAATTCCCTTTTCTACTGTCATTTTATTTTTGCGTCAATTCCCTGTTAGTACTTTGCGCTTCGTCACGGCGTTATTTTCTTCAGTGTGAAGATCAGTTCCTGAGCTTAATTTACGATTTTTTGTTATTATTGCTGTTTAAGAAAGTGGAATTGCTGATTATGGATTATTCGAAAATAGAAGCTGGTTAGTCGAATTTGATCAAGCGTTCCTGTAATGTTGTGTTAGTATAATCATACTCATCAATCATGTGTTCTCCAATCTAACATCTCAAAGCATGACAAAGTAGTGATTGGGTTTCTACTAGATACAATCCGTATCAAGTGTGGAAACATAATAGGGAGTTAAATTGGCTAGCTCAGTTGCTCAACTAGGCCTGCAACGTTACTTTCCTGTTCGGGAGAGTTATGCTATAACACCAAGAGGAGAGCCCAAAACTCAAAAAATTAATTTCCTAGGTCGAGAGCTTCTACATTTTATTAGTCACTCAACGATTTCTCATTCATAGCATTGTCCATCCCTTAAGTTGCTGATGTCTACAAAATACCACTCTGAATAGCTATATAGTTCACTTATCAGTATTTGGAGATTTGACTTTCTGTCAAAATCTTTTTTTAGAAATGGCCTCATTGAGTATGTATTTTTGTATCGAGGAAGGTCATGAATTTTAAAAAAAAAATTGTGTGGAAACTATCCCCAGTATTCGACATATGTACCTTATAATCTGGTCGATAATGTTAAAGTCTGTTATCGAGACTGAGCAAATGGTAGCCCTTTTCTAGGTCATCTTAAGAGGAGAAATGAAACTCAAAATACTAGCATTTTAGACGGGAGAGCATCCCAGTCAATCCTCAAGTTCTTGTAAAGCCGATGTGGGATTATAACAGGGAGATGGTCTTTTGTTATCTAAATACATGGTTTTGTCACACATAATGAGTTTCTTGTTGAGGTTAGTATTGTATGACTCTTATAAGTGTGCCCTCATAATTAATGGGAAAATTGGGCGGTACAAAGGGTTGTACGTTCCAATAATAAAACCATTTAGCAGTTGAGTTATGGGGTGGTAGTGCAACTTCTCTTGAGGAGTGGAGAGGTGATCTCCGATGGATCTTCCATCTGTAGGTTTTGTAGAATGTTTTAACACATTCTATGTTCATAAATTTGTTGTCATGTGTATGTACCGAATTTCGTATCAGTTCAATTGGTTGTATTGTTTCTTCTTCCTTCTTCCTGTTAATTATTGAATTTAAATTTGTATTTAGATGGAGGCGGTGTGCCTCAACAGTGGGCCATTATACTTTGAAGGTGATGAATATGAAGATGACCGCACCAGGATGGGACATACGGATGGAGCTCAAGAACACTTCTACATAAGGAATTCCTATCTCCTACTGTGGGTTTGGAGTTTGAGTCTTTTGATGAGTCTTATGACTTCTATAATGTCTATGCCAAGGGGCAAGGATTTGGGATCAGAGTGAGCAATTCATGGTTTCGATCAAAAAGTAGAGAGAGTACAGAGCAAAACTTAGTTGCAGCAATGCCGGTTTCAAGAGAAAGAGTGAAGCTGACAATTCAAGGCCGAAGCAAGAACTGGGTGTCCTGCGATGGTAATCATGAAGCTTGTGGAGTCCAGAAGGTGGAGAATAATTGAAGTTGAGCTCGAACATAATCACCCTCCGTGAGCACAGAAATAGAACGTTTCTATAAACCACATAAAAGGGCGGTTCGTGCTTGCAATTGCTTCCAATAAATTGCAACAGTCTGAACCTGTAACAGAAATACACACTATTAAGTTATACCAGACAGCAGTTGTTGATTCTGTATCTAATGGACACTCTAATACAGACGACAGAGGTGATCGAAACCCTGTGCATATCTCAAATCATTTGAAATTCAAAGAGGGGGATGCTCATGCATTGTATAATTTCTTTTGTCGTATGAAGCTGATAAATCCAAACTTTTTTTATTTGATGGATCTCAATGATGGGGGCACTTGAACAATGTGTTTTGGGTTCTCTGACACCATATGATTGATACGACAAGCTTGGCAAATAAGCATGAGATACCTCTTATTTCGTTCGTGGGAATAAACCAACATGGACAAACTATCTTGTTAGGATGTGGTTTTCTAGGATGTGATTCAGTAGAATATTATGTGGGATGTTGAGGACATGGCTTATGTGTATGCAGGGGAGACATCCAATGCAGGGGAGACATCCACAATGTGTCATTACCGATCGGTCCAAAGCCATCAATATAGCTGTTTCTGAGATTTTCCCACAGGCTCGTCTTTGTTATAGTCTGTCTTATACCATGCACTGTGTTCCTGAGAAATTGGGTGGTTTGAATATCAAAAGACAACTGAATAAAGTAATTTATCACTCCTTTGAAGATATCTGATTTTGAACCTTCATGGAGGGAGTCCGGGAGATGATACTAAACTAAGGTTAAACGTAAAAAAATGATTATATGAGCTGGCTTTCACCATCTATTGTTCTATTGAACATAATTGTCTTGTTCGTTTACGTTTTTGGGAATGTGGTTTCCTTCCTTAAAAGATGAAAACAAAATATATTTACCATCTCTTGTGAAAATGGGTTTGGGTGTGATCGATTTATAAGCATTTTTCACAAATTTAGTCATCATTAAAAGGACTTTAAAAAAAAGAAATTAACTATCAATAAACTAGTTAAGCGATAGTCGTCATTTAATTAGAGCGATTTTTGCAATTTTCCCGTAGTTTATTAGAATATCATCTCTCTTGGCATAAACTAATAATACTAAACACGCTCTAGTCATAATGTACGTTGAAATTGAAAAAAATGTATATAAATCTTGATATTTTTAAATATCAATGTTTAAACAATGCTAACACATGTTGTGGCTTACACATCATCTTAGTAAACCTAGAATGGCTTGAATAGTATTAAACATTGTGCTAATAAAAGGATTAATGTGGTATATACCTAGTATGATGTGGTATATATATATCTAGTAGGGATAGCCGCCCCCTCAAAGTATATTATTATTATGATAAGTGAGGGACGTGTAGTTAAAAATTATGGTTTATCACATCATTACCAGTGTATCAAAAGGTGCCATAGTGTGTGACAAAAACCATGTCAATAATCATCCAACTAAAACTTGAAAAACAATTAAACAAAATTCATTATGTACAAGTAAAACCAAACATCTAGTTATTACAATGCATTTCTACTTAATTAACAATGCCTATTTTCAAAACGCGCTAGCTTAGAAGAGCCCAACAACGCCTGTGCTCCGCGGTTAAGACATGGATTACATTGATTTTGGTCCTTCACTTTCAAATAACCAAAATAATCGTTGGACGAGAATATTTTCAAAAATCGATCTTCCCAAGGCGGCAATTGGGGGCAGTTTCAGAAGTACATCTTCGGAACTTGTGAAAATATGTATAACCATATCAACTTAAACAGATTCTGATCCAACGACTTTGATGAAAGAAAAAAAAAGTTCGAAAAGGCACATCAATCTATCTTTATGGACATGGAAATGGCAGTCTGAAGATTGAGGAGGGCCTTCTCATATCTTACAAATCCCATGAACCAAAACTCAAAATTGTCTTGTGTCACTATTTCTATGTACTTTTGAGATGGATTGTTCACGTTCTCACTTTCATTTGCTCCTTTTATCTTCTTCATAGGAATCGAAAGCTGAAACAAGACCCAGTATGTATGAAACTCGACTCGAGTTCGAATCCGAATCATATATCCAAGTTAAAGATTATAATCTAGTTACCTTGTAAGGAGTTCTGATAGTCCCTCCAGAGGAAGAGTGGACAGTAATGGATCTTTCGCTCAAGAAACCGATTTTCTGTGTGGAGATGAAGAGATTCCCAGCAATTGGGCCAGCAGTTGTAGATAAGTAACATTGAGATGCCTTGAGAAGTCTCTCTCCTTCACTCAAACCAAATATGTCTTTAAATATCTTTTCTCTCCCTCCTTTCTTGATCACATTTAGCTTCCCTTTCACTGTTTCAGAAAATCTTGGCCCCAGCCTCACTGCAAATTCATCCCAATGTATATATACAAGTCACACAAAAACCAGATCTGGTATTAAGTCCCCTGTGTTTGATCAATAAGAATTTGACCACAAATATAAAATCACTCGGGTTTAGCTCCTTCTTTTTCAAAAGATTTTAGTCAGAAATTCAAAAACCCATTTATAAAAATGCACTTTATAGTCCATATGGTTTTCACTAGATTCAAAACCCATGTACTAAATTCGTATACATAATCAAATTATGCTCGAAAATTACCGTGTTCGCGGATTCTGAAAGCAAAACTGGAACCCTTTCTTCGAAACTTGTTGTTGGGGTCTGAATAGGAGGGGGTAACAGGTTCAGATAAAGAACTTGCTGCATTCAAATGAAAAGTGAACTGATCTTCGTCCTTCTTCTTATTCATCTCCATTTCCGAAATGAACTAACTGGTTTAATGGTGTTGGTTGACTGTTGAAAATTAAACTGGGTGAGCTTTTGAAACGTATAATCATGAAGATATTATTATTGTACTAGTTGTGTAAATAAATTATGCGAACAAGACAAGGAAAGTGGCAAGAAAAGTATGGCCATTATTCGTTTACTCTATTATTGTAATGGGGAGTGGCCCCTCATATTTCATCTCATGTCACCTAAACCCTTGTTAAAAATTCAACATACATTTTGGGAGGAAATTACAAAAAATTTCAATGCTAATCAAATATAATCTCGGGTAAATTATTTCGTAATAAAATAGTCTCATATAAATATTTTTATCAACTATAATCCTATAGAATTTTTTTTTAATCAAAATGAGCCTATATTTATTAAAAATATTTATGCGATACTATTTTTTTTAAAAATAATTATTTTAAGATTATATTTGATTAGTCCTAAAAAATTTAGACTACTATTATAAATACATATATTTTATGTGACCTTTTTTTATGTTATAGATATTGCTAAAATTCCTATCGTATCCATGCTCTTTGTGTGGAAAATTCAAAATTGTTTGGCAAAGACTTTGTAAGTTTTTAATATTTATTATTTGAATGATGAAGTGGTACGCTTAAGTCGTTAGGAGTGAATAAATCAGTAGAAACACATAAAGACGAAAAAATATGCCTTCAATTATATATAATTGGAAATATGGGTTTTAAATAATATTTCTAAAATCACAAAGATTTTTGCATATTTCTTTTCTCAAGGTTTATTTTTCAATTCACTGGGTCCCAATTGCATTTTACCTTCAAAATTTTAATTTATGGTTATAATTTTGAAATTTATATAAGAAAATATTCTTGCCTATCTCATGAGATAATATCCTATGAGGTAGATCAAATCATGCATGTGTTGGATTTATCCTATTAGGTAGCAAAGAACAAATCCATTCGTAGATATCTACAAGTAAAAAAGGTTGGTTCAATAAGGTAAGGTATGTTCGACAATCTCTTTAGAAAAAAATCCCCTCCCCTTTATTAAAAAAAAGAAAAAGAAAAGAGTAAGGTCTGTCGAAAATTATTTATATATACACCAGAGAGATCATAGTTTAAGTTTACAGGCAAAGACAATGGAAGTTCCTGTTTGGACTGGCTTTAATATTTCTTGGAAATTTCCAACTTCAAAGTCAAATTAGGCTCGCGTTTGCCAAGTTGAGAGGACCCACAGAAAGAAAGAATCAAATGCTTCTTATAGAAATTATAACATGAGAAACCATCAGTTTGATTTTTTTTATTATTATATAATTTAGAATCCACCCATTCAAAATTATGGAATCAGCTTATCAATTTGTCCCACCCTCTAAAGTTGCTTGTGTCTAGCCCAGATTTTACTGGTTATATATTATATTATATAGGTAACACTTCTAGAAAACCTTTAGATAGGAGAAGAAACTGAATTTACCTATAGCAAGGAACAATGGAGTGATAGCATATAGATCATATTTTCGAGTTGTGCATGAATTTCTGGAAAAAAAAAAGGCATGTGCATCCCTATTAGGAGTCATGAATGAGATACACCCTAAAATGCAACTACACAGCAGCTCTCGGTCGATACGTTTTACTTGCTGAGTCCACATTTCCGAGCAAGCTATCACTTGCAACCCGCGATTTATTTATCACTGGCATGATCAGTGTTTCTGTCAAATTCATGATATCCAAAACTCTCTGATAAATTAAATTGATATGATAAACATAGAGGAAAATAAGTTCACCTTCCTATTTGACTGCAACTTCTTGGTGAGCTTTATATGAGAGAATCACATTCCATATCAAGGCAATAAAGTTTGCAGCAAGGACCTGTTTGTTTTGTCAAATTACATACTAGCATATAAAACAAGTCACTGTGAATAAAGGTTGTGTTAATATCCCTGCTATTATGTGTGGCTGCCTTAAGTGGTGGCACAAGGATAAAAAAAAGTAGTGGTTTGGACTCTTGATAAAAGATTTGAGATACGAAATTACCATCAACTATAGCTTTTGATCAGTAATTTGGACCTACAATCTCTCATTAGATGCGCATATGGCATATACTGAATCATTTTTTTCTTACTTTTTATACTTCCATGATGTTCCCAGGAAAAAAAGACTTGTTAACCATGAATTCAAGAAATCTCCTCAGAAACGACTCAAACCTGAAATTGCTGTGGCACGAATCGGAAGTTAAGGAACTGGAAAGGTATCCATAGTTGCCAATTTGCTAGAACCGAGGAGAACCACTCCTAAAGTAAAAGATTAAACATTTTATTTAGAAGTCTTCATTATAAAACAGCCAAATCCTTCTTCCCTTCAATCGTAACCATATTTAGTAAATGCACACAAGGATCTTTAACAATACCTGTCGTAGCTTTGGGATCACAAGCGACGGCCTTCCTTCAAGAGTTACCAACGCTGCTAGGAAAGTTCCGATAAAAATGGGAGAGAAAAAACTGCCCAGGATAAGACCAATAGTCAATGAAATTACACGAGAGAGATCAAATTACACTATTTACTATATATTGCTATATAATATTATTATAATGTAGAAGAAGGCAAAAAGAAAGTTACCTGATCAAGGAGAAGCCTCAAGAAAGCACCAGAAGCTCCGGGGGCTGTTATCAATTTACTCAGAAATAAATACCTTAATGGGTAGAAAGAGGAATTAGTCCAAGTCCGAATTATAATAAAATAAGTGAATAGTTAATGAATAGCTATGCTGAGTTTTCAGTGATCGAACACCAACTGAAGCTACTCCAAGATTGGAGAAATCTCACTCATTGTCGTGGAAATTCAGTTCCATAACATAATACACAAATTCGGGATCCTTCTCATTCGTATTATATATGATCATTTATTTAAGTTAGAAATGAGAACTCATAGAGGCTCGGTAGCATACCATAAGTTTTTCTTAAGATCTATAGAATTAATCATGAACATCATTCTACTGTTATATAACTAGAGTTGGTTTAGCAAGAGTCTAAAAACAACTATTTATGGTCACAAGTACTGAAGGTTGAGATTTTATAATTATTCGTGAAAGATGTCCAATGCAGACTTATCACAAAAAATAACAAACAATTTGACATTTTGATCTATAACTAATATTGGGAAAGTTAATTATTAGATTGGCATGATAGACAACACTTTCAAGCAATTACCAGAAATGCAATGTTGGACCAACCAAAACGAGCCCCAAAAATGAGAAAAGAAATGTCCTCTTCAAGTCTAAGGACGGTACTTGATCAATCACGAGCTGTAGCAAAAACAAATATAAAAGAATGAAATTAGGAAAGTTGCTCCTAGTAATTCAAGCACGAAATGAAAATTGAGTAACTTAAGCACCCAACCACCTCTCCCTTATTACAAAAAGGTCAGGTCAAGGTTTTGATTTCCATTTCCACCACCCCATTGTGTACAAAAAAAAAAAAAAAGCAAGTTAAGCAATAGTTCAATAAATAAACATTGATCAAGCTTATATTTCTAACGAGAGAAAGATATGTGGCAACAAGTAGACCAACCACGGTTCCCCTCGAACTGTCAACTGAAACCTTCCAAACTGTACCAAGCAGTTTGGTTTCAGTTCTACCATCCACTTGAAACCATATGACCCAAACCGGAAGTATGGTTAAGACTTGATCCTACAAACAAGCAGCTGAATCTGTCGTCTATGAGAAGGAATGCAAGCATTATATGACGTATTTTCTGAAATTACATCAAAGGTTCTTAGCTCTAAGATACTGATTTTCCAAAAAATCAAGTCTTTTTAAGATACACAATAACTCATCGGGGCTATGAAAATTAAGTGAAAATGCAGTATTTTTTAACTTTATGATGACCAACTACATGGAGGAAAGGCAACTCAAACACCATGATCACCTTAAAAAGATTGACACAGACAGAATATGAATTGCTCAATACAAAAACCAAAATAGTTATTATTAGAAGAAAATATAAACAGGTTTGGAATCAGTTTGCAATCGGTAGGCCAGATGGGTACAAGGTGTAAAGCATTTGTTATATACTTCTACCACCTAAATTTACAACTCATTTTCATAAATTCATGCTTCCCATGGCTAAACAAAGCTAGCAGCCAGAAGATCAAAAGTCAAGATGGTTTTTCATGACTTATTATGCATGGAATCAGGTACTGCATGGGAAAACTAGTAATTCATCAATCTGTTATCGGAAACATTTCATGATGATGTTTTCCAGCAATTATAAAATGTCCAGCATAATTCATCTCCTAGAATTTAGTGAAAATATTTTCCGGAGTCTACAGTACCAATCTATGACCTTTTAATGCGACCATATTAGCACCTTTTAATGCGACCTATAAACTTTTACAAATTAAAGTTTATAATTTCTAAAGCTAGCAAGAACTTAACCACACAAAAAAAAAAAGGAAACTCCGAGTATTTTATACTACAACACCACACAAGGTATCCGGAATTTTTTGTAGCGCAGCCCACTTAAAGGGAAAAACGAATTTCTTCATCAGAAAGTCTCCACAGTTTAGTATATTGAATCATGTGATCATAGGACTTTACCTGACAAATCACATCGCCAACCAAATTTAAAAAGAAGATGTAACAGCTTTTGTCATCACAGGATACTTGGCAATAAGAGACAGATACCTAGATAAAAATTATAAATGTTATGAGTGAAAGAACTGAGTTTTAACAAGAAACCACGAATTAAGTAGAGAGGTACAATTGTTGAGCTGAAAAACTTTCTTCGGCCACAGATTTACAATTTCCCCACCTAAGTCGGATAGAGTTTGGTCCGGTAAACTTTATTCAGACATGAATTTGCAATCTATTGTTAAGCATCCTTACAAATAGTTTGAGTAAACTTCTGTCTAACATCTTGAATAATCTAAGGAGTTCAATTATATGCAAGAAAATGTGGTCTTCATTTTTAAACTAAAAGGATGTAAACTTGTGTTATTGACATGGCAGATTTTTGAAGGCTTTGCATACTTACATGATATATACATAAATGTTCTCTGAACTGCAAAAACTTGTTATAATTTACACATCTCATTTCCAGGCTTGGTAATGCTAATGCATAAAATGGTGCAGTCTTTAGGCATACTCAATCTTTAGGCATACTCAACCAATGTAAGAAAGAACATAACCATTATGAGAAACGGAAAAAGAAACTACTACAAATTATTAAAATCTTTACCATGAAAGCAATGACCAGTTGCTCTCACGCCGCCGCCACCGCCGAGGCTATCACCACCACCACCACCGCTGCTGCCACCTCCACCACCAGAACTTCCATCGCCAGAACCCCCAAACCCACCACCAGCACCACCACTCGAAGCCCACAAAGAGCGTGGACCCAAATGCCCAAACCCGAAATGAGGACGAGTAAACATTCTGAACCCATCTGCAGAACTTCTGATACGACAGCTCTCATTAATGTGAATAGTATAATACACTGGAATCCTAATTCGGGTACCGAAATGGCTAGTGGGAGGAGTAGTGAACGCTCCCAATCGGAACAAAAAATGGTGGTTTCGGGTAAGAGTTGCTTGAATCGAACATGACATAGCTTTGGTTTCTTGTCTTCTACAAACGGATAATTACTCTTTGGTTTGCAGCTTGCTGTTTCCAGAGAGAATGTGGGTTTTCTCGAGGTTCTATGGAGAGCAAGGGTCCAAGAAATTATTATATAAATATACTCTTCGTTTTTTTAATATATAAATTCATAAATATATTCTTTTTCTGATACATAAGAATAAGGTTGAGTCTTTGAACCGGTTGAGCGTCAGTCGACCGGTGTTTTCCCTATCTTCCATAAAAAAGGAATAGGGGTGTATATGGGTTGGTTTGGGTTGATAAGTATGAAATAAATCATCCAAACTAATATATCCGGTTGTTAAATTATTAAATCGTAACTGCACGATAAATATAAAAGACCGCACGGTTTGGATGGCTGCGGGTGATTAGGTGGTCAAATAGAATAAATTATAATTATTGTATTTTACAAGTTCTTAAACTAAGGTATTTATTGTCGATGATCATAAAATAGAACTAAATTAAATAAAATGATAGAGGAATATAAAACAATAAAAATCTTCAATAATGTGAACAAAAATAATATGAAACCTTATTATCAAATCTTTTACAATTAAAATCAAATTAAAATCATATATTATCAATCATATCACCATCATCCTAAAATTATATATATACAAATCATATATTAAAACTTAAAATGCTACCTCACAATACGAAACAAAAAACATAATAAATTAAAGTATTCAAATTTTCTACCATCAAATTGGGACATCAATAACTTTAAATATTTACTATACAAAAGAAAACGACATTTTATAAGCTCATAAAATAAGAAATATTTATTCTTACTATAAGATGAAGTTCCCAAAAGTAAAAAATATTTCTTGCTATTACAAGATGCATAATAACAGAACTTGAAACTATTGTTTCTCAGTAAATCATAAATTAATTAGTCAAAATAATTATATTAAAAAGATTAGTACAAATTATACTCTAAATAATATACAAAAAATTAGTAAATTGAAACATTGATGTGCTTAAAAATTATAATTTACAACTTAAACCCCCTAAAATATTTAATTTTATAATTAAGCATTTTTAATATGTCAATATGCAGAAGGATTTGATAGGTAGTGATTTGGAAGTGCAACAATCTAGGGTGGGCAATTCGGGTCGGGTTTTCGGGTACCCGACCCGATCCGATCGGATATTCCCGAAATTGTTGAAGAAAATGGGAAATTTCGGGTTTCGGGTAGGTACCCGATTCCCGATCCGAAAATTTCGGGTCGGGAATCGGGTATTTTTTTTTAACCCGATCGGGTTCCAAACAGAAAATTTTTTTTTTTTTTTTCAACTTTCAGAATCAGCCCTAGTCTGGACCAATACCATCTCATTTCCCATTTCTTTTTCTTCGGCGACTACGAGCCCGCAGCGCCACTGTAAGCTTCCCATTTCTGATTTCTATCACCATTCACCACCACCAGTCTCCGTCGCTCGCCAGCCTCGCCTTCGTTCGCCTCTTGCCCGCTTCCCCCCATCATCTTCGCTCGCCTCTTCCCCGTCGGCCGTCACCTTCTCACGTTGAAGAAAGGAGTTCGATTTGGTTCAAGCTCGACTTTTTTGTTCAGATTTTGTAAGGTTTGATGCTTCATGACTCCCTAGTTATTTACCTTGCTTGTATTTCGATTTTGGTTGATTATCTCATGCGATTTTGTGATGTTCTTGACCGAAAACTCTGCTAAAAGTTGGTCCAAAAATTGTAATTTTATGTTCGAAAATCGTGGTAGTTTTGGCTCGATTTTTTTCTTACTTTTGGAGTTTGGTCGAAAATTTCCCCTATATTTTTAGCTTGATTTGTTGCTGTTTTGAACTCGAAAATTTGTAACATTTTGAAACTGAAATCATACCACTGTGTTGAGCTTTCACTTTGCTGGGATGTTCAAAATTCCAGTTGCATTTTGGCTTGATTCTTGCGTTTTGATTTTGAAATACTGCTGCCATATGCTTTAAAAATCTGCTCTATGTGGTTCAAAACACTTGTAGTGTACTAGTTGGAAATGGAACCAGTTGGTGGCTCCTCAGTTGGTGGCTCCTCACAATCACACAGTGATGTTGAAAATCTTGAGGTAAGATCATACCAACCACAACCAGAGATACAGTTTAACGATGTTGATGCTCAAATGTAAATGTGAACGTGGATGAAGATGAGAACGAAGATGAGAAAAAAAATAAAAAGAGGAAAAAATGACGTCGAGGTCACCGTTTTGGGATCATTTTGACAAGTTTGATTGTGAAGTCGATAAGATTCAGAAGGGCCGGTGTAGATATTGTAAAGCTGAAATTAGAGCAGACCCTAGATTACATGGGACTACAGGTCTTGCTAACCATTATAAATCTTGCAAAAAGAAACCACAAGAAGTTGAAACAAATCAAAATCGTCTTAGGTTTCAACCACCTCGTCCGAATCAACGAGGTGGGCTATCCAATTGGCATTTCGAGCAAGATAAAGCTTTAGATGCATTATGCCAAATGTTGATTATGGATGAGATGCCATTTAGGACGGTGGAAAAAGCAGGTTTTAAGCATTTTATGTCAATTACATGCCCTATGTTCGCGATCCCCTCCCGAAAGACGTTGACCAAACACATTTACCAACTGTACTTAAACGAGAAGTCAAGGTTGATGTCCTTCATGAAAATGCATACTCAACGAGTTAGCATCACCACAGACACATGGACATCCATTCAAAAGGTTAATTACATGTGTCTCACTGCGCATTTCATTGATAATGACTGGAATTTGCATAAGAGAGTTTTAAACTTTTGTCCAATATCGGGTCATAAGAGTGAAGAAATAGGTAGGGCTGTTGAAAAAATGTTTGAATGATTGGGAGATTGATAGGATATTCACTGTTACTGTCGATAATGCTTCGTCAAATGATGGCGTTGTTGCTCACTTGAGAAGGAGGTTTGATGGCCGAAAGAATGCTAGCATTATGGGAGGGAAATATATGCACATGAGGTGCATTGCTCATATTCTTAATCTTGTTGTACAAGATGGTTTGAGGAGTAAAGAGGAAAGTTAGCCATATCTCGTATTAGAGGAGCAATTAAGTATATTAGGAGTTCACCGGCTAGGTACAAAAAATTTAATGAGTGTGCGATGCTTGAAAGAGTAGAATCAAGCAAAATGTTGTGTCTTGATGTACCTACTAGGTGGAACTCTACATACTTGATGTTGGAGGCGGCCACGTCACTTACTAAGGTTTTTGAAGCGTATGAGGACGGTGATCGTGGTTTTGTCATTGATCTTGTGGATGGGGTTCCAGATGGTTCAGATTGGGCTAGAGCTAAGCTTTTATTGAAGTTTTTGGCCCATTTTTATAACCTAACATTGCGTATCTCGGGCTCGTTGTATGTCACATCCAACATTGTGTTTAAAGAAATAAATGCAATTGATCGACTTCTTAATCGGTGGTTGGATAGTGATGACTTTGAATTGTGTTTGATGGCAGCAAGAATGAAGGAGAAATTCGACAAATATTGGGGATCAATTGATAAGATGAACAAGATCTTGTATTATGCTGTGATCCTTGATCCACGTCGTAAGTGGTCATTTCTGCAGTTCACATTTGAGAAGATGTGCCCCGGCGTTACAGCAAATGGGAGCCCAAAAAGTAGGGACTTGAAAGATCAAGTGTGGAGGGGTTTTGATGAGTTGTTTATGGAGTATAAAAATTATATGACCACACAGTCCCAACAAGCCCGAATAGAGCAAGCTGTGAGGGGTCATTGCATAGTTTGGCTGGAAGTGGTGGTGGTGAAAATGAAATAGATGATTTGGATGATGATTTAATAGGATGAGGACAGGAAAAGGCAAGCAGGTAAAGTCCGAGTTGGACAAGTATTTGAATGAGGATTGTGAGCCATTTGGGGAGGAGTTTGATATATTGAAATGGTGGAAAGTAGAATCTCATAGATTTCCCATTCTTTCGAAGATGGCTCGTGATATTTTAGCAGTTCCAGTCTCCACCGTTGCTTCAGAGTCTGCATTTAGCACGGAGGGCGTGTTCTTGATGCCTTTAGGAGTTCTTTGTCTCCTAGAATAGTCCAGCTATCATATGTGCTCAAGATTGGCTACGAATGGATTCTAGGCCAGTAAGCGTGGAGGAGGATTTGTGTGAATTAGAAAAACTTGAAAAGGTAGTTTTATATTTTTGTTATTTTTTACAATTGTAAATTATTATATTAATATGAATATTTGTATTGCATCATTTGGTTATGACTTTTATTTCTCTTTTTGTTTTTACAGATTTGACTGATATGAGCAATGATTCATCAATCCTCAATGTTTGACGAAGAAAAGGAGATTCCGGAGACAGGAGATGCACTAATGACTGATGATGATAAATTATGTTTGATGCTTCTTGTTTGATACTTTGATTTAGTTATTTTTGATGTGATGAACTTATTATTGTTGTTCATTTTGTTTGGATTATTATTTTTGTTGAATTGAGTGATCTGGTTGATCACGGGGGTACAAAATTAAGGGGAGACCATGCCCGTTTTTTTTAAAACTCAAATCTGAAAAAAAAAGGTTGAAATTTAAAAAAAAAAAATGTCAAAATACGGGTAACCCGAACCCGAAATATCGGGTACCCGCAAATTTCGGGTACCCGAATTATCGGGTACCCGAAAAATTTTGTCGGGTATCGGGTATGTTCAAGGGGTACCCGCAAATTCGGGTACCCGAACCGAACTTCCCGAATCCCGAAAAACCCGACCCGATCCCAGCCCTACAACAATCAACTGTCCACCCACATAAATATAAGTTGTTTAATTTTTGAGCAGCAATACTTTTATGTTTATGTTTAAATTGACGGACCCTCATTGACCTTTCCATTCAGCAGTAATACACTTCTGTTACGATGCACAATCCTCATAGATATTTTAGTTAACCTTTACGGGGGTGTGTTCTTGGCCCTGTGTGGGCCTCATGTCTCTAGCTCTGTCGCTCTTTGTTACGCTTTCTTTTTCTAGTGTTTGGTTAATTTTTTCTTGTAAATGATGTTCATTAATACGAATGTATGATTTATGCTTCAAAAAATAAAAATTGACGGACCCCTAAAAAGGACAAAACTTCGTGATGTACAAAATCTTACCGGTTCCTTACTTTACCAGTGATCCCTTCACTTGGAGAATAGATCTGACCAGCGGATGAGATTTATATAAATTAATGTTTCGACTATTTGAATAAAGAAAGAAATATACAAAATAGTCGAAACATTAATTACCAAAAGTATTCTTAATATATATTAAAATAGTCGAAGTTAATCTTTTTTTATTCAAATAGTCGAAACATTAATTACTCAAAGTAGTCTTAAAAAATTGTAACTCCATAAATATATTAATCGTCGCTCAGTTATACAAAATATTATTTTATAAATGTACATATAAAATAAAATAAAACTTAATTTCATATAAATCTCATCCACTTGTCAGATCTATTTCCAAGTACATGGATCCTAATATAATGATTATATTATCATTATAGTTATTATAATAATGGATAATACATATACAATTTAACTTAAATATAATTATAATTATGGAGGATTGTCAAAAGTTAAACCATCTACATCCACCTCAGAACGCATATCATCGATTCATCAATTAACAATGCAATTGATAAAATTAAAAAAATAGTAAAGGATGGCCGAAATCAAAAATAATAATATTGTGGCCGATATATATTGGTTTGGGCTAATAATTAATTTATCAAAAAATATTTCTTACATCTCCTTAATTTATATTTTGAGCTCTAAAAAAATTACTGCCTCTAATCATAGCTGACGACCCCTAGATAAAAAAAAACTCTAGAATTGACACTCATTTCTATACAAAATATATCGTTTTATAAACATTATGATATCACCAAAGTGTGATATTCAATAAATGTCGTGCGATGATGCAACAAACGATTTATCTTCTATAAACTGAATTGAACCGCTCCAGAATATCTCTGTATATCAAAGAAAAAGGATAAGATGACTCCGCCCATAGGCAAACACGACACTCCGACGCTCAAGTCAGTATAGATTTCAATGAAAACGTATTGAAATTTAGGCTTTGCATAATATGAAAGGCGTATTATGAAAGACGTAAGCAATAGCGTGTAAGTATTGCGTAAGTAAACGTACCTCAATGAGGGTAGGAGCCCTTTTATAGATGTAGATGTAGAGTTCAAATCAATATAGGAGAAGAGTTCTAGTCAATCTCTAATTGTAGAGTTCTAGTCAATCTAGGATAAGAGTTATAATCAATATGAAATAGTATTGTGTATGGCAACTAGATCCATGTTTATCCCGACAATATAGATGTCTTCCAAAACCCTACAACTCCTTGCTAAATTAGATTGGGTCGGTTAAAACCCGTTAGGTAGATCGATCCTCCATAGAGGGGTATCACAAGTCCCCCCTCCTAGTCGGACTGACGTCGAAGACCAGAAGTTTGTTAAATGTTTAACCGACCTGTTCCTAGTGCCCCTGCTGTTTACTTCTACGGGAATATGAGATATAGTCGAGCTCCGTGATGAATAAACATGCGGTGCTAATAACATTGGCTTTATGAATATTAAGCGTCCCAAACTCCATAATTAATAGAAATCTCAAGCCCCAGCGATGAAAATATACGATGCCAATGAAACTTGGTTTGATTTCCTTCCAGCATCAGTAGA
>CAJQUN010002475.1:0-26228 GCA_907163345.1 Haberlea rhodopensis | reverse complement strand
AACCAAGCTCGTCGTTCAATTATATTATCTCTACTGATTCATGTCACGGAATTCTCAAATTATCACTCAATTGATTTAAAGGTGAAAGTTTTCACTATTATTCGATACACACTCTCTCGAGCTGTAACGAAACTAACAATAACTTAGAATAAGTCACTCTCGTGCACCTATTTACTAATTCAAAGTTGCTTAAATTATCAAAACCTTATAACTCTAAATCTTTCGATTTCAAGTTCTCACGTATGCGATATCATCTCTCGATCTCCATCGTGACATACATCATAAATTAATGGAGCGTGTTACAACGTTATCTCTCGATCTCGGTTGTAACTCTCAATTCAATCAAAGCTAGCTAGACTTTGATCTACACATGCAATCAATCTATGAACAATAAATATCAATGCGCTCAAATACCAATGAATCAATATATCAAACACAACGAACTAAAACTTCAATAATATAAACCAAATTCAATTCAAATCAAATACAGATGAGTTTAATTGTCTCTCGACCTCAAAACATCAAATGAAAATGAAAATCAAATAAATTAAGGTTCAGAATACGATAAACGATGGATGAATCCGTGCGTTGCACCGTAATTTCTTCTCTTGTTCCTTCCTTGCACTCCGGAAGAGATTGGCTCGACTTGGGAACGAAGAACGGAGATTAGATCTCCTTGGCGGCGTTGGGCGGCGGCTCCTTGACCTAGAAATCGTCTGAAAATAGTCAAATATCGTCTCCCTTGAAATGGATCCAGCCTCCCGCTTAAAAGCCCCAAATCTCGATAAATAGGAAAATAAAATCTTCAGATTTCGCGTCTCGATCGATCGAGATTTCACCGATCGATCGATGCACTGTTCACGTCAGCCTTTTGCACTCACTGCCTCGCTCGTCGATCGAGAATTTCCCCGATCGATCGAGATTTCTCAAATTTTGTTGCTGAGGTTACTGCCTCGCTCGATCGATCGAGATTTCCTTCCACCGATCGATCGAGCCTTCAAAAAATCTGATTCTCACTTCTGGCTGGCTCGATCGATCGAGAATAAATCTCGATCGATCGAGATTTGGGAATCCATCTTCTTTCATTTCTCTTCTTTTACGCCTCGATTTCGCCCGTTATCTTCATGTAAGCTCATTTCTTCCACTTCCGGTCTAATTTCCTGAAACAAACGATAAACACCAAAAAGCATAATATCATCCAGGAAAAAGTACGGAAAATGGGAAGAAATTACAGTTAAAATCACTCAAAATCTAAGCCTATCATCAGGTTGTTCTTATAAGTGGCTTGCTGAGAAAACAGATCATTTATGCCTCGCTGAAGGCTGCCGATACTGGCTGTCATCTTCTCTTTAAATGAATCAAAGTCCAGAGATGTAACCCGCTGGCCTTGATGAACCTCTAGAACACGCTGAGAGAGAGACAGGCAGTTGTCAGATAAGTGCTGAAGGGTCCTTGCCAGAGATGGAGGTGCATCAGATAGTCGGCGGGAGAGCGATCTGAGGAGGACAAGGCCTGTTCATCGTCTTCAGCAAACGGGACAAGTGAAGATACAGCAACTTGGTGACTTTCGGACCGGATCAAGGTGACCAGATCCGAAGAAAATGTTGAATGAAAGCCATATCTTCATCTAAGTGGATTGGAGGAGTGCTTGGTCTGGAGAGCTCCTCAATCTGGAGAGCTGCAACAACGGTGGACACCACCAGATCCGGATCGACGAATTCTGGAGCGCCAACTGTTGCCAGTTCTGCTGTTGGACTGATTTGAACGAGGGAGACTGATGACCCCAAAGGAATGGATGTTGTTGGAGAGTCCAACAAGACATTCAAGGGTTCATCATCTGTCGCAGACGGAGCATTAGGCAAGGGCTGCTCCGCTGTCTGGTCTGGTATTTGCTCTGCAGTCTGATCTGGTATTTGCTCTGCAGTCTGATCCACTGCTGGGTTGGCTATCTGTTCTGCTACATCAGAATGAATAACCTCAACGAAAGGTTCTGCCAGAGTCTTGCTTGCAGAGGGATGATCCGGCTGGTTGTGGGAGTGGATACACTGAGCTTCTGTCGTTGAAAACGGACAGCTAAGTGAAGAGCATGAACATCCATCTCTAATTGAGCAATAACGGCCCCATCATCTCTGGCAGTTGGAGCAATCGGATCAAAGTTCTCTTTCTTAGCAGCTAGGAGCAGAGTGGCCAGACTGAATTTTTGATTTGCTGTAAATAGGTCTTTGCGCTGCACGGCAATCCGAACATCATTGGTCTCTGTTCCTTTGAGAACTTCCTCTTCCATCTTCTTCATTCTGTTCAGCTTTCCAAAGAACATCTCAATGTGGTTGACAGTCCGGTACTCGACGTACTCATCAAAAACCACAATGAATGCCTTCACCTTCTCATCAACATCCTCCATAGCAATGTCGATGGCTGTCTGCGCTGCCGATTTGGGTTTAGAGGAGATTGGTTCGGAGAGAATGGCTTTTCCCTTGCCGGTGGAGGAAGGGGACTTGATCCCTGATTGGGTATAGTCGCCCAACTCAGTGATAACAATCCCTTTCACCACGGGGATGGTAGAGGGGACTCGGATAGTGACTTGGGGTACACAGGGGTTGAAGTTTGGGTTGAAGGTTGAGGTGTAGGGGTGACTTTAGTTGGTGGCAAAATGGGTAGGGGTAGAGTTTTGATTGGTTTGGTAATCTGGGTTCTGGGCTTCTTTGGAAGTGGCTTGGTTGGTGGCGATGGAGCAGACTGAGTTTCTTCCGAATCAGTCTGGATGGTCAGTTTGCGCTTGACGCGAGGTTTGCGCGCAACAGCTTGTTCTTCGCCCTTCTCAATCTTGACTGCAGCCAGAGTGGCAGGAGTAGGCGGAGCACTCTTGGACTTCAGCAGTGCGAGTCCTTTGGAGTTTAGAATCTTGAAGGGACTGAGAGCGGACTGCTTTCCCAGCTCGATGTCTAAGGACTCCAGTAGCTTGCTGAGAGGAACAGCAAAGCATACGGCCTGCTTGGATGCAATCACCGTTTCCATCAGAACTCCAAACAGAATCACGGACCAGTTCATCTTCTGTCCGGATATTATAGCCGCCATAGCCCTGAACTTCTCTGCGGTTACAGCGTCAAAACTTCCTGCTTTGCCCAACAGAGGTTTGCCAACGATTTCGCACAGCACCTGGAAATGAAAGAGCATTTCCTTCTTCTTAAACGATGGTTGCAGGCGGTGGCCAAAAATAGATATCTTCCCTTGAAGATCTGAGAGTGACGCTTGAGGAATCTGTCCAAATTCCGTCAGTCCGGAATTGGGGAGGCCAAAGGTTTTGGCCAGCGTCATCGGCGAGATCTCAAATGATTTGCCCTTGACAGTAGTAGATATGGATGTCTTCTTGGAGACGGCATTGGCGAATAGTTCGCGGATTTCTGATTCATAAACAACTGTGCCGCACTCCAGAAAATTTCTCAGACCAGAAGATTCCAAAGCTTGGAAGATGGACACCATCTCTGCATCTTCTGCCCTGTAAATATCATTGAACTCAACGGAGAGAGAGTTGTGAGTAATGGTAGCCATTGGAGTGAAGATAAACGAGTGCGAAGATTTAGGAGAGTGAGAGAATAAGAAACAGATAGCGGTAATTTGTAAAAAGTGAAATAAAATGAAATGTTCAGCCCGCTAAATAGGAGAGAGAAGACACGTGTCTTTATCTCGATGACTGATGAAAAGAAATTCAAAAATAAACGGTCAGGATAACAGATAGTTAAGGCGGTTAAAATGCGATCAGTCCGGGCTGTTTTTGTACAAAAGATGTATTGACCAAACAGATCATGGGATAACATCAGATTGACATAGATCGGTCTGAAAGTTCGGACCGGTCTGTGTCTTTCTGAACATTGTATTATCGATCTGTGGCAACAAAAATCTTTAAGTGCGAAAGTAAGAGAACATCTAAACTATTAAGATAAGTCAATTAAACCAAGAATTTGACGAAAATAATTAAACTTAGCCTCTGGGAGCGGTTTGGTGAAGATGTCTGCTGCTTGCTGCTCTGTTGAGATGTGCTCGATCCGAATTTCCTTTTTGCCAACATGATCTCGAATAAAATGATGGCGTATATCAATGTGCTTTGTTCGAGAGTGCAAAACTGGATTATACGTTATAGCGATTGCACTTGTGTTGTCGCAAATATCGGAGAGTCAACAGCTTGGATGCCATAGTCTTTGAGCTGGTGTTGAATCCAGAGCATTTGAGCGCAACAGCTTCCAGCGGCTAGATACTCTGCTTCAGCTGTAGATGTGGCAATCGATGTCTGCTTTTTACTGAACCAAGAGATCAATCTTTCACCTAGAAATTGACATGTTCCACTGGTGCTTTTACGATCAATCTTACACCCAGCGTAGTCTGCGTCGGAATATCCGATCAAGCTGAAGTTTGAATCTTTGGAGTACCAAAGACCAACGTTCTGAGATCCTTTTAAGTATTCAGAATACGCTTGGCAGCAATAAAATGTGATTGCTTTGGTTCTGACTGAAATCTGGCGCACATACAGACTGAGAACATAATATCAGGCCGGCTCGCTGTAAGATACAATAGCGATCCGATTAGTCCTCTATACATGGTTACTTCAACTGCTGTTCCCCCTTCATCTTTGTCTAACTTGATTGTTGGACTCATTGGAGTTGATGCAGTTGAGCATGTTTCCATTCCAAATCTCTTGAGGAGCTCTTTGGTATACTTGGTCTGATTGATGAAAATACCATTGTTGAGCTGTTTTACTTGGAGACCCAAAAAGAATGAAAGTTCTCCCATCATGCTCATCTCAAACTGTCCCTGCATTAACTTAGAAAATTTCTCGCACAATTTGGGGTTAGTTGACCCAAAGATTATGTCATCAACATAAATCTGAACTAATAGGGTATGTTCCCCCTTAATAAATTTAAAGAGAGTTTTATCTACTGAGCCGATCTGAAAATCATGGTTCAGCAGAAATTGAGATAGAGTGTCATACCAGGCTCTTGGAGCTTGTTTCAGACCATACACTGCTTTATTCAGTAGATACACATGATTGGGATACAAATGGTCCTGAAATCCAGGTGGTTGCTCAATGTAGACTTCTTCCTGAAGCTTTCCATTAAGAAAAGCGCTCTTAACGTCCATCTGATATACTTTGAAGTCTTTAAAGGCAGCATATGCAAGAAAGATTCGGATGGCTTCAAGTCTGGCGACTGGTGCAAATGATTCATCGAAGTCGATTCCTTCTTCTTGTCTGAATCCTTGTGCCACCAGTCTGGCTTTGTTTCTAACCACAGTTCCATCTGCGTCCAGCTTATTTCTGAAAACCCATCTGGTTCCAATGACAGGCAGATCGCTTGGTCTGGGGGTTAGACTCCAAACTTGATTTTGTTCGAATTGATTTAGCTCTTCTTGCATGGCCTTAATCCAGTTGAAATCAGTTAGAGCTTCATCGATCTTCTTAGGTTCCAGAGTTGAGATGAAAGCAGCATGTGTGAATTCATCCATCATCTGTCCTCTGGTTCTGATCGGTGCAGAGGGACTACCAATCACTAGATTGGGTGGATGCTTCTTAGTCCATCGATAGCTTGACTCTGGATTGTCTGGTCCGGTCGGATGAGTAGTAGCAGCATGATCAGCATCTGCTTTAACATTTGAGTGAAGAACATCCGGATCAGCTCGATCTGAAGAAGCTTCAATGCCTTGATCCGGTCTGTCTGGTACTTCTGGTTCTGGTGGATTGTCTCTTGACCTGTTAGCTACAATCTCATCATCACTGTTAGCTTCGAGATGGATATTTTCCATCTGATTTTGAATTGATTCTTTGTTGCCCTCAACACATAAAGATTCATCAAAAACTACATGAACAGATTCTTCTACAGTTAAGGTTCGATTATTAAAAATTCGATAAGCTTTGCTAGTTGATGAATATCCTAAAAATATTCCATTATCTGACTTAGCTTCAAATGCTGTAAGATGATTCTTACCATTGTTATGAACGAAGCATTTGCAGCCAAAAATATGAAAGTGAGAAATAGATGGTCTGTTACCAGTCCATATTTCATATGGGGTAAGGTTCAGCTTCTTGTTGATCATGGACCGATTTTGAGTGTAGCAAGCAGTGTTTACAGCTTCTGCCCAGAACTTTTGCGAAATTCCAGAATCAGCAAGCATTGTTCTTGCTGCTTCCTTGAGCGTTCTGTTTCTTCGTTCTGCAACTCCATTCTGTTGAGGAGTTCGAGCGGCTGAAAACTCATGCTTGATTCCATGATCTTCTAGAAAGGATTCAAGATTCTGATTTGAAAACTCAGTGCCTTTGTCACTACGAATCCTGTCTATGCTGGATGATTTCTCGTTCTGAGTGCGTTTCAGCAGCTTGATCAACTTCGGACCGGTCTGATCTTTACTGCTCAAAAATATAGTCCATGTAAAGCGTGAGTAATCATCAATAACAACAAGAGTATACCGCATTCCCCCTAAACTTGTTATTGGTATAGGACCAAACAAGTCCATATGCAATAATTCTAAACAGCGGGAGGAGGATTTGGCATTCTTGTTTTTGAAGGATGATCTGATCTGTTTGCCCATTTGGCAAGCTTCGCAGATCTTATCCTTAGCAAAATCGATCTTGGGCAGACCGATAACTAAATCATGTTTACACAGGCTGGAAATGGTCTTAAAGTTTATATGATTCAAGCGCTTATGCCACAGCCAATGTTTATTATCATTGTTAGCGATGAAGCAAGTAGGATTATCAGGTTGAGCATGATTCCAGTTAATCTTATATGTATTTCCATTCCTGATTCCTACGAGCATGGTTATACCGTCTGATGATTTAACAGTGCAAGTGTGTTTGTGAAATTCTACAGCATAACCATTATCACAGAGTTGACTTATACTGATCAGATTATAGCACAGATTTTCAACTAACAGCACATCATTGATAATAATGTTACCATGGACAATCTTACCCTTGCCCACGGTCTTACCCTTTGAGTTATCTCCGAAGATGATCTTGGGTCCAGTACATTCTGTGACTTCAGACAGCAGCTCGATGTTTCCAGTCATGTGACGGGAACACCCACTGTCCAAATACCAGTCTGATGCGAGCTTCTTCGGTACCTGTCATCAAATATAATTATTGTTGGTACCCAATCCTATTTGGGTCCAGAACGGATTAGCCCTTTGGGAACCCACACCTGTATCAGCTTCAATGGCTTGTGTGTGTAAGGTGTGCTGTGTGCTGGTCTGTTTCGATGTTGTGTGTGATAATGTGTGCGCTGTGAAAACCTTTGATTCTCATAAGGTAGTCTATATCTTCGTTGAATCGGTTTTGAATTATAGTAATTGTATTGTCTTCCTTGCCTTCGATCTTGCACCTTTGGATTTGGTCTGATAGACGCAAATCTTGCTGGTGCCTTTTCTTTGGCTTGGTCAACATAACCAATTCCTTTTCTCAGATTTTGATTCACGTAAGAGACTCCTGTTTGAATCTTAGGTGCTTCAGTCTCATATACTGTGCTGGATTTAACAAATGTCATTTGTTTGACTTGGTTCTTTACCAGCAACAGCTCAGATTCATCTTTGGTGTCAAAGCCTATGCCGGTGAAATCACCGACGTTTCTTTGAACCTCTTGTAATTCTTCCAAAGATGTTCTGGATTTTGTCCATGTTTTGAATATATGAGAAAGCTTAGCATTTTGTGTGCTAATTCTCTTGTTTTCTTCATGGAGCTGATCATAGGAGATTTTCAGCTTATTCAGCTCGATCTTTAGATTTTGCACTCACCCTGCTCAGAGCAGCTTGGTTTATTGTGCTCATCTATTTGATTACTGGCTTTAGCTTTATTCTTCTCAAATGATTCAGCTAAGATCCTATAATCATTAGCCATGTCTTGCAGTGCGGACATGAGCTCTTCTCGTGTAAATTCATTTGAGTCAAGATCATATACCTCGTCTGTCTGACTCATCTCTTCGTCTGCCATAAGACATTGAATATCTTCTTCGCTTTCGCTGGAAGAATATTCAGAGCTTTCCGAGTCTGAGTCTGTCTGAGCCCATTTGCTGTTTCCTTCTTCAGCTACTAGGACTTTTTGGGATTTTCCATGATTCTTGCGGTCTTTGTAGTGCTTCTTCTTCCTATCATCACGATGCTTCTCTTTCCGTTCTTCTTTCTTCGGTCTGGTGCAATCTGCAATAAAATGTCCGGTCTTACCACAATTGTAGCAAGCCTGATCGTTAACAGTATCATCTTTTCTTGATTTATAATGATGAGAGGGTTTGAAGTTCCTCTTATTCTTAGACATAAATTTACCGAATTTCTTGATAAATAATGACATAGCATCATTACTTATCTGTTCAGCGGATCGGTCTGATGTTGAAGCGATCTGGTCTGGAATGGCTGCCAGGGCCTTGTTTGGTTGAGAGATGAATGGCTCTGCTTCACCTCTGCTTATCAGTTCAAACTCATAGGCCTTAAGATCTGCAAACAGATCATGAAGTTCAACCTTGTTAAGATCTTTTGATTCCCTCATGGCAATGGTCTTAACATCCCATTCCTTTGGCAGAGCTCTCATAACTTTCAGAGCGATCTCTCTGTTAGAATATTCCTTCCCCAGACCATTCAGTTCATTTATGATGCCAGTGACTCTTTCATCAAACTCATTTAGAGTTTCTCCACTCTTCATTTTTATGCCCTCAAATCTTTGAAGAGCAACAGTCAGCTTGTTTTCTTTGGTCTGGTCGTTGCCTTCACATAGCTGTGCTATCTTCTCCCAAATTTCTTTGGCAGTAGAGCACATTTTGATTTTGCTGAACATGTTCTTGTCCAATGTCTTGAACAAGATGTCTTTGGCCACATTATCGAGATTTGCTTTCTTTCTTTCCTCATTCGTCCAGAGGGATCTGTCCTTTTCTACCATTTGTGGTTCACCACCAGTAATGGCGACTGCTGTATTTATTTTTAGAATCTTCATTGGTCCATCAGTGATGACGAACCACATATCGTCATCCTGAGCTGCCAGATGAGCTTGCATTCTGATTCTCCAGTCATCATAGTCTTCTTTTGAGAACATAGGAATTTTGTTGAATGATGCCATCAGCTCGAGTGATTTTGCTGATTAAGATGACCTGCTCTGATACCACTTGTTAGGATCGGTCCGGAGTGTTTAGAGGGGGGGGTGAATGAACACTCCTTCTAAAAATTAATCCTTTGTGATTTCTTTCGGATTAGTGAAAGAAATCTGTTTCTTAATCAATTCTTGTACAGAACAGACCACTGAAAGTATAAGTGCGGAACGGTCTGTTCTTGTATATGTAAGAACGGCTCGATGGCTAGTATGAAAGAACAAGTGCAGAAATAAGATACACAGGATATGTTTCTGGAAGTTCGAAGGTGGTGTAATCCTTCTACGTCTCCCCTTCTTCCAATTAAGGAAGGTTTATACTAGAAGACTTTGATTTATACAATCCTGTTGTACAAACCCGATTCAGACTGGATTTACCTCACTACCAATCTGAAACTCCTAGTCACTCGATCTGCTCAGACACACTTTGTCTGACAGTTACAATAAGTTTCTCACTTCTATTTTTCAACACAGAAAACACAAGATGCGCACAGTGATCCTAAATGATCAAATGTTACAAAGTAAGCGTGCTTAAGAATGATTTCAGCTCGAGAGCTTCTGAGCTTGTAAGCTTGGGCTGTTTTGCTTTCTTGTGTGTTTTTCAATTGATCAGCAAGCGTTGTTATATTCCCTTTGTTGCATCCTTTTATAGTTGTATGTACCAACGACATTATTTCCCTTAAAGTGCAACTTTGACTCTGCTTAAACTCTGAGTAGGCTTCAGTCTTCTTCTTCAGGATACTTGCTGTTAGGATCGGGTAGTGTTTAGAAGGGGGGGGTTGAATAAACACTAGATATAATTTCGATTTCTTTTCTGGTTAACTGTAAACTGTTAAGTGTTACAGTTGCTTCTCAATAACAGGCAAGTCAGTAGACACTTATTATAGTGCGGAAGACGTACAAAACTTGTGAGGAATAAAACTGAAGTAATAAAGCAGTAAACGAATAACACGAGAATTGTTTCTGGAAGTTCGAAGCACAACGCTTCTACGTCTCCCCTTCTTCCTTTGCAGGAAGGATTCACTAGAAGACTTGGTTTACACTTTACAGTATACAACCTCCTTAGGCACTAACACACTTGGCCTAAACTCCTAGCAATCACACTCTTTCTTATCTTTTGGATACAAGTGATTTTACAACACTCTCTACAGAATAAAACTTTCTAGCTTTGAGAGTTTCTGAGCAGCAGACTTCAATTGAAAATAATCTTTCACAGATTCAGTTTGCGGTTTGTCTGCTCTTTGCTGAACGTTTGAAATATCAGTCGTATAGCTTTCTTGCTTTGAAGTATTTCTCTTAGTTTGAAAGTTGCTCAGCACTTCTTCATTCTCTGTTTGGACGTATTTATAGGTTTTGTTGTCCAACGGTAGCCTTTTTGTATATGGAATGGATTAGCTTTCCAAATACCTGTTGTCTTCTTTCCTATTTTGGAAAACAACGGCTCTTCACTCTGACGTAATGGTGGCGGAGATATAGCAGGGTGCGCCGCTCTGTTGTACCTTTGTCAGAGAATGTTGTACTTACTTTGTCTTGTTGCTTAGACTTCTGCTGGTTTCTTTGTTCAACTGGTCGTTCATCCTCTTAAGACCAGTTGATGTCCTTGTTCAGTGAGAGACTTTGCAGTTGATATTTATCCAGTTTATAACTTCACCCGGTTGATGTCTTCATCCGGTTGATGTCTTTACCAGTTGATAACTTATCCAGTTGATGTCTTCTTCCAGTTGATGTCTTGTCCGGTTGGTATCTATCCAGTTGATGTCTCCATCCGGTTAGTGTCTTTATCAGTTTGTCTTCATCCGGTTTGGTATCTATCCAGTTGATGACTTCATCCGGTTGATGTCTTCATCCAGTTGATGACTTCACCGGTGATGACTTCAGCCGGTTGATGACTTTATCCGGTTGATGACTTTATCCGGTTAGATAAATATCCGGTAGGTCTTTAGCATCCGGTTGATCTTTAATATCCAGTAGGTCTTTAGCATCCGGTTGATCTTTAATATCCAGTAGGTGTTTGTAATCACCAAAACTTAGAAATCGCCCAACAATTTCCCCTTTTTTTTGATGAAAAACTAAGCAGTAATCGATTTCCTACTAGAGTAATAAGATAAAAGTCCTGAAAATGCTTGAGACATCATGAAAAATTTTTTTTCATTAAATATAAGCAGATTACAAGTTGTAATCAAACTTGACAATTGAGAGAAATTCATCTTTATATAAGATGAATTCTTACACTTTGAATAGGGTCTAAGACAAGTCTAGTTTTTAAAATAGATGATACATGACAAATTTCTCTTTAATTAAACAAACTTCGGAGGGCCTCGATTCACTTACGGAGAGGAAGAGCTCGATCCACCTTGTTTCAGAGAGAATGTCGGGAAGAGGAAGAGTCAATGAATATTCTCAGTGGTTTTATGGTATGGGTGTTAGAATTCTTATCTTTTGTTGGTTACCTTTTCCTCAGTCTTCCCTTGTGTTTAGGTCGGGTAGTGTTTAGAAGGGGGGGTTGAATAAACACTAGATAATAATTTCGATTTCTTTTCTGGTTAACTGTAAACTGTTAGTGTTACAGTTTGCTTCTCAATAACAGGCAAGTCAGTAGACACTTATTATAGTGCGGAAACGTCTACAAAACTTGTGAGGAATAAACTGAAGTAATAAAGCAATAAACGAATAACACGAGAGTTGTTTCTGGAAGTTCGAAGCACAACGCTTCTACGTCTCCCCTTCTTCCTTTGCAGGAAGGATTCACTAGAAGACTTGGTTTACACTTTACAGTATACAGTGCTCCTTAGGCACTAACAACACTTGGCCTAAACTCCTAGCAATCACACGCTTCTTATCTTTTGGATACAAGTGATTTTACAACACTCTCTACAGAATAAAACTTCTCTAGCTTTGAGAGTTTCTAAGCAGCAGACTTCAATTGAAAATAATCTGTCACAGATTCAGTTTTGCGGTTTGTCTGCTCTTTGCTGAACGTTGAAATATCAGTCGTATAGCTTTCTTGCTTTGAAGTATTTCTCTTAGTTTGAAAGTTGCTCAGCCCTTCTTTCATTCTTTGTCTTGGACGTATTTATAGGTTTGGTTGTCCAACGGTAGCCTTTTTGTATATGGAATGGATTAGCTTTCCAAATACCTGTTGTCTTCTTTCTTCTATTTTGGGAAAAACAACGGCTCTTTTCACTCTGACGGTAATGGTGGCGGAGATATAGCAGGTGCGCCGCTCTGTTGTACCTTTGTCAAGAATGTTGTACTTACTTTGTCTTGTTGCTAAGACTTCTGCTGGTTCTTCTTTGTTCAACTGGTCGTTCATCCTCTTAAGACCAGTTGATGTCCTTGTTCAGTGAGAGACTTTGCAGTTGATAGTTATCCAGTTTATATCTTCACCCGGTTGATGTCTTCATCCGGTTGATGTCTTTACCAGTTGATAACTTTATCCAGTTAGTGTCTTTATCCGTTGATAGCTTGTCCGGTTTGTATCTATCCATTTGATGTCTTCATCCGGTGATGATTATCCAGTTGATGTCTTCATCCGTTGATGTCTCTATCCGGTTGATGATTTCATCCGGTTGATGACTTTATCCAGTTGATGTCTTCTTTTCCGTTGATGTCTTCATCCGGTTGATGTCTCTATCCGGTTGATGACTTCATACCAGTTGATGACTATCCCAGTTGATGCTTGTCCGTTGGTGTCTATCCAGTTGATGTCTTTCCCGGTGAGACTTTAATATCCGGTAGGTGTATTCACCCGGTAGGCTTCTGCATCCGGTTGATCTTTAATATCCAGTAGGTGTTTGTAATCACCAAAACTTAGAAATCGTTTCCCAACAATTTCCCCCTTTTTTGTGATGACAAAACTAATAGTAATCGATTTCCTACTAGAGTAAATAAGATAAAGTCCTGAAATGCTTGAAGACATCATGAAAAAGAAATTTCATTAATATAAGCAGATTACAAGTTGTAATCAAACTGGACAATTGAGAGAAAATTCATCTTTATATAAGATGAATTCTTACACTTTGAATAGAATCTAAGACAAGTCTAGTTTTACATAAAATAGATGATACATGACAAATTTCTCTTTATTAAACAAGTAGACCGGAGGCTTCGATCCACTTAGTTGCGGAGAGGAAGAGCTCGATCCACCTTGTTTCAAGAGAGAATGTCGGGAAGAGGAAGAGTCATATGAATATTCATCAGGCAGCTCCTTTAGTTTTTATGGAATCGCCTAATAAAAATACTCTATCTCTGTCGAGAATACTCTATCTCTGTCTTCCCCCTTTTTGTCATCAGCACCCAGGCATCTGCTGTTAGTAGTTCCTAACCTGACTGAGGAGAGCACCAGAACAGGATCAAAGCGCTGAAGCTTATCAGAGCTGGGTTAGATAAGTAATCAACCCATGAGGGGTTGATTTAGATAAGTATATAAACCCATAGACGGGAAAGGATCGAACAGAAAACCAGGGAATGAGAAATAACTTAAAAGTAAGCATGATGAGTGAATGTGTGTTATGTGATCAAACAAGAACCTCTATTTATAGGAAACAAGGTAGTAATAAATGTGAATGCATTTATGTTAATAGTGAATACAGAGAGACAGTCAATTTAACACAGTAAGTAAATAGGAGTAAGTAAGAGTGAGTCAGAAAGTGATACTATTTGCGCCCTAACCAATTTTGGTATAGTCGCGTTTTTTCGGTAGGCGGTTGGCGCGGACTTCGAGATCTTTGTTGAGCAGTGGGTCTGGACTGAGGAGTGCTCCAGTTGCAGGGGATGAATGGCAGCTGACTTGACGCTCTCTGAGAAGAGGGAGCAGTTCGACTGGGTTTCAGGCAGCCTGCGGATAATTTTAGGAGCAGCAGGCAGACTGTTGCAGATATCTTGAATTTGAGATGCAACGCTGCTTGCATGGTGGCCAATTGATCAGTCAAAATCTTTTTGGCGTCGTCAATCTTTTCTCCAAGAGCCATTGAGGTGGCAGTATGAAGAGATTCATTGTTCTGATTGATCTGAAGACGCGCCTGGCCAATATGAGAAACTGCTTCTGCAACCGCATTCTCAGCAAAGGTTTGAAGTCTAGTGACAGTAGTAGTTAAACTACTTAGGTCAGCGTAGACTTGCTGGAATTTAGAGTCCGTTTGCTGCTGAAGAGTTCCTAAAACAAGTGTTGCAGCCCTCTCTTCCTGCTTAAGCTTATGAACATCATGGGTCAGTGCTGTAATAGCGGTGGAGAGATGAGCTAGCTGGGCAGCGATGTTTGGTGGCTCGTCCAGAGGGTTTGTGAAGACAAAGAACCCTCGGATAGTTCCTGATCCATGGACGGATCGCCGGCAAGCATCGGGATATCAGCAGCAGGGGCAAACGCATTGGAGGAGCAATGACGACTGCAGTGGATGGCAAAGTAGTAGCGTCAATATGAGGGGCCGCAGTTGAAGCGGAGATAGCTATATCCATAGTTCCAGTTTCTTCCACATGCTGAGCATCCAGTTCAGCATTGTCTTGATCAATCCCAGCAGCAGACGCTTGAGTATGATCATTGGAATGAGAGGATTCACTTGGTTCATTATTTGCAGAGGAGATGGTGACCAGCTGAACCACATTCTGAATAACTGAATCGACATTGGTGTGATCAACAATCATTTGGTGGGGCTGTTGATCATGTGGAGAGCTGGGAGCAGAGGATGCTGCCTCCAAAGTTGTTGGTGTGGCGTCTGCTCCAGTAGGAGAGGTCTCCAAAGCAGTAGAAGTAAGCTCCACAGTAGGAGGGACAACCTCTAAATTTGCAATAGCCATTTGTAGATCTGGCTGATCAGGGCTTGCAATAATTTCAGAAGAGGAGCATAATGAATCCCAGTGGATATGCGAAGATCATGAAGAGCAAGCTCAGCCATTTCCAGCTTGAGGCCTAGAGCGTTTAGAACTGCTCGATCATGATTCGCTGTTCTTGAATGGCCATCAAACATTTGAACGCGGGATGTAACAAGATCTTGGAGTCCGCCCACATAGTTCATAATCCTAAAGACATCACGCAGCTTCAAACTTTTCTCAGGTTCGGGGATTTGAAGATAGGTCAGGATTTTGTTTTCATCTTGCTTTGCCTGAGCCAGAATTGGGTCGATATCATCAAAGCGAACCTGTACTCGAGCCTTTACCCAACGATCAAAAATCTCCAGTTGGGGTTCCAGTTGGGCGTTAACTGCATCCATGACCATTTGAATCTCGAATGCAACAGGAGTGGACACTGGAGCAATAAGAGATTTTCCTTTGTCAGCTGGAGTGGCCTTGGGATGACAGTAAGGACACGTAGACTTGGGTGTCCTGAAGCTGATGGAGCCTGGGGCCTGCTGAGAGCTCACCTGAGCTGAAGGGGTGTCTATTAATGGAGCAGACACCATGGCTAATGCAGCAGTGGGTTCCCCAGTTGAAGGGATGACAGGGCTGGGTTCTCTGTCAGAAATAACACCTGTAGGTCCGGCAGAGGAGATAGTGTCAGATGTGGCAGTGTCTCTCTGACGGGCAACTAGAGGAGCAATTTTTCTGGTCCTTGGCTTCTTAGGAGGAGGAGGAGGAGGAGGAGACTCAGCGGATTCAGAGACAGTCTGTTCCGAGTCACTAATGACTTGAGTCACCGGCGCTTTGTGCTCCACCTTCTCTGCCACTTCGTTTGGCGATGAAGCTGAAGGTACTTGTGAGTGATGAGTCTCCCTGGATGAAGATGAGAGAGCCCCCTGTCTTGATGTGTTTGCTCTCAAATAGACTGCTTAGAGGGAGAGCAAAACCGGATTGACCTTTGCCAGATACGACGAGACTAGTCAGTATTTGAAATAACACACTAGACCAGTTGATCTCCAATCCTTTGCATATGGCACTCATGACGTCAAACTTCTCAGGGGTAATTATATCAAATGATCCTCCTTACAGAGGATCCCCTTTGAGATGATGTCTGCCAGTTGTCGATAGTGGCTCTTCATTAATACCTTCACCTTCCTGAAAGGAGGTCGTTGAATACGATGGTCAGAGTCCGACACTGTGAGCCGCATCTCTTCTCTCAGGTCTGCCGGAATAGTCGAAAAGTCAGAGAGTCCAGTGGAGGGTAGGCACAGATGAGTGGCAAACTCTGGTTGAGTGATGGTGACTGACTGCCCAGAGATGGATGCCACAAACGGTGTCATCCACAACAGTTGCTGTGGCAAAGAATTCTTGTAGTTCACCCCTGGTAAAATGAGGGAGCCTGGCTTAGGATCACTAATAGCCCTGAGGTATCCAGCTTTTGAATTAATCCTTCCTTGTTTCTTCATCAGATGAAGTATATATGGAGTTAAAATCGACGTGAACAGCATTTGTGATAAAACTCGGTTGAACAGTCTTCGTCATTTTGAATGATTTAGGTGAAGAAGCAGCAGCAATCTGTTAAAGGAAATTTCTGAAAGAAACGATTGTTGCAGTAAGATGTTTGGAAAGATGAAGAGAAGAGAAAAACTAAAGGCGGTGAAAAAGGAAGTATATGTAACGTCGTACTGTAGATGAGCGATGAGCGGACACATGTATACGTGGCAATCATCTAACGATTAGAAAGATTTTCCCAAAATAAAAGGACAGAGATTTAGGCGGGAGTGAAATAATTTATTTTACACAAAAGTAATTTTGAATTCCGACGTTCATTAGGTTAATTAGTATCGAGGGTTATTTTGTCAAAGCATATTTGGTAACATCAACTGGTATGTGGGGTTCGACTGGTAGGAAAACATCTACTGGATGCAGAGTCCTACTGGTACGAATACTCCACTGCAGTGACCATTGTATTACCAGCTTAGCTTAAATAACCATGATAAAATTAAAACAGAAATTCCCCCTAATAAATGCAACTGAACTAACAAATTCCCCCTGATTCATTACCAAACAAAATAATCAAGAAGTAATTTCAATTAAACCAAGAATATTTCGAAAGTAAGAAAACTTAGCGTCCGGTAGGGGTTTTGTGAAGATGTCTGCTGCCTGTTGTTCTGTGGAAATGTACTCCAGCCGTATTTCCTTCTTCATATAACATGATCTCTGATGAAATGATGACGAATGTCAATTTTTAGTACGAGTATGAAGAACTGGATTGTATGTAATGGCAATGGCAGACGTATTGTCACAGAAAAGGAGCCTCTTGGACTCAATTCCATAGTCTCTGAGTTGTTGCTGAATCCAGAGCAGTTGGGCACAGCAGCTTCCAGCAGCAGGTATTCTGCCTCTGCAGTGGAGGTTTGCGATGGATGTCTGTTTCTTGCATCCCCATGATATTAAACGATCACCAAGAAATTGACAATATCCACTGGTGCTTTTTCCTGTCAATTTTACATCCAGCATAGTCAGCATCTGAGTATCCAGAGATTAAAAGTTGAGTCTCTTGGATACCATAGACCAACATTCTCGTTCCTTTTAAGTATTTTAGGATCCTCTTGACAGCAGTGAAGTGCGACTGCTTGGGATTTGCTTGAAACCAGGCGCACATACATACTGCAAACATAATATCGGGTCGGCTGGCTGTCAAGTATAGTAAAGATCCGATCATGCCTCGATACATTGTACTTCGACTGGTATTCCTGAATTATCCAAGTCGAGTTTGGCAGATGAGCTCATTGGTGTAGCAGCAGCTGAGCTGGTACTCATTCCATATTTCTTCAGTAGCTCTTTGGTGTACTTGGACTGATTTATCAGAATTCCTTCACTAGATTGCTTGACTTGCAATCCTAAGAAAAATGATAACTCTCCCATCATGCTCATCTCGAATTGTTCCTGCATGATTTTAGAAAATCTTTCGCACAGTTTGGGTTAGTACTCCCGAAGATAATATCATCAACATATATTTGAACTAGCAACGTATGATCTCCCTTTGTAAATTTAAAAAGGGTCTTGTCCACCGTGCCAATAACAAAGTTGTGCTCTGTCAAATATTTTGATAAAGTTTCATACCAGGCACGGGGAGCTTGCTTTAGACCATACAGAGCTTTATTCAGTCGGAAAACATGAGATGGCTGCTGATGGTTTTCAAATCCAGGAGGTTGTTCAACATAAACTTCTTCCTGGAGTTTGCCGTTAAGAAATGCACTCTTAACATCCATCTGATAGACTTTAAAGTCTTTAAATGCAGCAAATGCAAGAAATATGCGAATTGCTTCTAATCGTGCTACAGGGGCAAAGGTTTCATCGAAATCAATGCCTTCTTCCTGTCTGTAGCCCTGTGCAACTAATCTTGCTTTATTTCTAATTACTGTTCCATTTTCGTCTAATTTATTTCTAAATACCCATTTGGTGCCAATTACAGTGTGATGCTGTGGTCGTGGTACTAGATACCATACTCTGTTTCGCTCAAACTGGTTTAGTTCTTCCTGCATTGCTTCTACCCAACTTGGGTCTAATATAGCTTCATCAATCTTCTTAGGTTCTATATGAGATATGAATGCAGCATGAAGAAATTCGTTAATCATTTGTCCTCTGGTGCGTAGAGGAGCAAGAGGGTTACCGATGACCTGCTCGGGTGGATGATCCTTCTTCCACCGGAGCGAAGGTCCTAGTGGGTTGAGTTCTTCAGTTGACTGGATGTGGGTAGGTAAATCAGAGATTCTGATTGACCCATCTTTCTCATTGGTTCCTTCAACTGCAGTAGAGGTGGATGCCACTGTTTCATTGATGGCTGGCTGCAGTGCTTGTTGGCCAGCAGACTCCTCTGCTTGAGCTTCAGGGATTTCTGGTTCTAAGGAGCAGTCAGCCCTGCTTCTGTAATCAATCTCATCATCAACATTTTCGTCAATATAAGTGCTTTCCAGTCGATTACTCAAGTTGTTGATTTGTATATCGGATAGTGTACAGTCAGTAGGTTCATCAAATTTTACATGCACTGATTCTTCTACATTAAGAGTTCTATTATTAAATACTCTGAATGCCTTACTAACTGTAGAATAGCCAAGAAATATTCCAGCATCAGATTTGGCATCAAAGGCGGTGAGATGAGTCTTTCCATTGTTGTGAATAAAACATTTGCAACCAAACACATGGAAATAAGAAATATTTGGCTTACTGCCATTCCAGATCTCATAAGGGGTTTTATTTGCTCGCTTATTAATCATCGATCTGTTCTGCGTATAACATGCTGTGTTGACAGCTTCTGCCCAAAATTCTCTGCGATATTTCTGATTCCGCGAGCATAGTTCGCGCAGCTTCTTTCAAAGTGCGGTTCCTACGCTCAGCAACTCCATTTTGTTGAGGAGTTCTAGCTGCAGAGTATTCGTGTTTAATACCAAGGTCATCTAGATATGATTCGAGTGATTGATTGGTGAACTCAGTACCTTTATCACTGCGAATTCTATCTATCCCACACGATTTCTCATTTTGGAGTCTTTTCAGTAATTTGATCAGCTTTGGAGTAGCCTGATCTTTGCCACTTAGGAACAAGACCCACGTGAAACGAGTGTAATCGTCTATTAACACTAGGGTATACTTCATTCCCCCTAGACTTGTTACTGGTATAGACCAAACAGATCCATATGCAGCAACTCTAGGCACCGAGAAGAAAGATTTACTCCCTTTGTTCTTAAAGGAGGATCTGATTGCTTACCAAGTTGGCATGCTGCACAGATCTTGTCTTTGAGAACTCAATTTGGGGCAGTCCACCACTAGATCAAGTTTACGCAGACTGGCAATAGTTTTAAAATTTAAGTGACTCAACCGTTTGTGCCAAAGCCAATTTTTGGAAGAATTCTGGGCAGCTAAGCAAGTAAAGGAAGTAGGCTGATTAAGATTCCAATCAATTTTATATGTGTTATCGTGCCTTCTTCCATAAGTATACATTGCCATCAGTAGTTTAATTGTGCATGAATGCTGATTGAATTCTACGGAATGACCATTGTCACATAATTGACTTATGCTAATCAATTATAGCATAGATTTTCAACTAAGAGAATATCTTTAATGATGAGGTTACCGTAGATAATCTTACCCTTACCTACGGTTTCTACCTTTCGCGTTATCTCCAAACGTTATTCTGGGTCCAGTGGAGTCCACTAGTTCAGACAATAAGCTTGCATTCCCTGTCATATGTCTAGAGCATCCGCTGTCAAGGAACCATTCTGGCTCCGAACTGGATGCATTCTAGTTTCCTGCAATTAAAGCGATAGACTGATTGGTACCCATCCTACTTGGGTCCTGGTAGGATTAGTCCTTTCGAACCCACACTTGTATGACCCTGAATGACTTAGGTCGGTGTGTGTTTCTGAAATGTGTGTGCATTTATACATGTAGGTGATGATTTTAGCTTGGAGTGTGATAATATGTGTATGCATGCGCTTTTGGTTTGTAGTTCCTGTTTTTAGCATATACCTCTTCTGGACAGGTTTACAGTTGTAGTACCAGTTGGGTTTAACCTCTCTAGCTGCTCGACCAGTGGTTTTAAGTTCATTTCTGAACTTTTGCCTTGGTTTAGCCTCTTTGAGTGGTTCTACATAACCGATACCTCTGTGCTGTACCTGTTCCTTGATGAGTGTTTGCTTTAACAGGTTCTTTAACCAGTTCATACGGGTCATATACTGTGCAGATCTTACAAAGTTCATTGATTGAACCTTGCCTTTTGTTAGACACAGTTGAGGCTCATTACCATTGATGATGATCTGCTGTCATTGCTATTAAAGCCTATGCCAGTTAAATCACCAGCAAGCCTTATAGACTCAAGCATTTCATCCTTTCTGGTAGTCGACGCATTCCAAGTGCTAACCAGTTTGCTGAGTTTCTGGTACGCACACTTGGCTTCATCTCTTTCTTTCACTAGGCGACTGGCTGCTTCCCTTAAGCAATTCAACTCCCTTGATTGTTCACAATCAAGTTTTGTTTTCAAAGCGTTTTAGTTGGAATTGAGTGCTCAGTCTTATAGCTTTCAAAGATTCGTATAGCGTCTGATACTCATTTATCATGTCCTGCAATGCATTGGTGAGTTCATGATGTGTAAATTCAGATAGGTTGGTTTCATGTACCTCATTTTCATCATTCGCCATTAAGCAGTGGACTTCTTCGTCTTCACTCTCGCTGGATGAGCTATTTGACTCCTCTGATTCTGATTCAGAATCAGCCCATTTGCTCTTACTATCTTCTGCCACTAAAACCTTTTGATCTCTGTCCTGTTTGGATTTCTTCTGGTTTCCTTGGATTTTCTGTAATCCTTGGATCCTCTTTTGTGATCATCCTTTTTGGGTTTAGGACAGTCTGCGATGAAGTGCCCTGGTTTGAGACAGTTGAAGCATACTCGCTCTTCTTCTTCTGAATTTCCTTTGGAGCTTTGCCTTCGAGGATATGATTGATAAGGTCTCTGGTTCTTCTTCATGAATTTTCCAAATTTCTTTACGAACATTGCCATCGCATCGTTACACATCTTTTCTGGAGTCATTTCAGTAGGAGTAGGCAGAGACTCAGATGCAGTGAGAGCTTTTGTTGGTTGACTTGAACTTGGTTCATCTTCAACCCGAATGCCTAATTCGAATTCATAGGCTTTTAAATCAGCAAACAAATCATGTAGATCTATCTTGTTGATATCCTTGATTCTCTCATAGCAATGGTCTTGACATCCCATTCTCTTGGTAGACCTCTCATCACTTTGAGAGTGACTTCTCTGTTGGGTAACTCCTTACCCAGACTGCTTAGTTCATTTACTATTCCATTCACTCTTTCATCGTACTCATTGAGAGTTTCTCCATTTATCATTTTGATATGCTCAAACTTCTGCAAAGCCACAGTAAGCTTGTTCTCTTTGGTTTGATCATTTCCTTCACAGAGTTGAGCAATCTTCTCCCAGATTTCTTTGGCTGTTGGGCACATTTTGATTTTGTTAACATATTTTTGTCCAAAGTTTTGAACAAAATATCTTTAGCAACATTGTCTAGATTTGCTTTTTTCTTGTCTTCATTTGACCATTGAGATCTTTCCTTTTCTACCATTTGTGGATCACCACTTGTGATAGAAGCAGCTGTATTGACTTTCATGATTTTCAACGGTCCTTCGGTGATCACATACCACATATCATCATCTTGAGCACTTAGATGTGCTTGCATGCGGATCCTCCAGTCATCATATTCGTCTTTCTTGAACATTGGAATTTTGCTGAATGAGGCCATCAGTTTTGGTGAATGGTAATTTCTCAAGATTGAGAAGACCTGGCTCTGATACCACTTGTTAGGATCGGGGTAGTGTTTAGGGGGGGGGGGTTGAATAAACACTAGATATAATTTCGATTTCTTTCTGGTTAACTGTAAACTGTTAAGTGTTACAGTTGCTTCTCAATAACAGGCAAGTCAGTAGACACTTATTATAGTGCGGAAGACGTCTACAAAACTTGTGAGGAATAAAACTGAAGTAATAAAGCAATAAACGAATAACACGAGAGTTGTATCTGGAAGTTCGAAGCACAACGCTTCTACGTCTCCCCTTCTTCCTTTGCAGGAAGGATTCACTAGAAGACTTGGTTTACACTTACAGTATACAACCTCCTTAGGCACTAACACACTTGGCCTAAACTCCTAGCAATCACACTCTTCTTATCTTTTGGATACAAGTGATTTTACAACACTCTCTACAGAATAAAACTTTCTAGCTTTGAGAGTTTCTAAGCAGCAGACTTCAATTGAAAAATAATCTGTCACAGATTCAGTTTTGCGGTTTGTCTGCTCTTTGCTGAACGTTTGAAATATCAGTCGTATAGCTTTCTTGCTTTGAAGTATTTCTCTTAGTCTGAAAGTTGCTCAGCACTTCTTCATTCTTTGCTTGGACGTATTATAGGTTTGGTTGTCCAACGGTAGCCTTTTGTATATGGAATGGATTAGCTTTCCAAATACCTGTTGTCTTCTTTCCTATTTTGGAAAACAACGGCTCTTTTCACTCTGACGGCAATGGTGGCGGAGATATAGCAGGGTGCGCCGCTCTGTTGTACCTTTGTCAGAGAATGTTGTACTTACTTTTGTCTTGTTTGCTAAGACTTCTGCTGGTTTCTTTGTTCAACTGGTCGTTCATCCTCTTAAGACCAGTTGATGTCCTTGTTCAGTGAGAGACTTTGCAGTTGATAGTTATCCAGTTTATATCTTCACCCGGGTTGATGTCTTCATCCGGTTGATGTCTTTACCAGTTGATAACTTTATCCAGTTAGTGTCTTTATCAGTTGATAGCTTGTCCGGTTGGTATCTATCCAGTTGATGTCTTCATCCGGTTGATGATTATCCAGTTGATGTCTTCATCCGGTTGATGTCTCTATCCGGTTGATGATTTCATCCGGTTGATGACTTTATCCAGTTGATGTCTCTTCCAGTTGATGTCTTCATCCGGTTGATGTCTCTATCCGGTTGATGACTTCATACCAGTTGATGACTATCCAGTTGATGCTTGTCCGGTTTGGTGTCTATCCAGTAATGTCTTCTTACCCTGAGACTTTAATATCCGGTAGGTGTATTCACCGGTAGGTCTTTTAGCATCCGGTTGATCTTTAATATCCAGTAGGTGTTTGTAATCACCAAAACTTAGAAATCGTTTTCCCAACACTTGTCTTCAGTGGTGGTTCCACAACTTTCTTTTGCTTCAGTCTGCGTGTTTAGCTCTTTCCATTCCTTAGTGCTATGGCATTTGCTTTGCTCCTTTTGATTCTTCACTGTATCACTGGTAGTGTACCTTGAGTTCTTCTGAAAATCAATGTTGCAAGTTGCCCTACTTGTACTTCCAAGTTCTTTATAGATGCAATCCTGATTTTGCATCCTAGTTCAGTTGATGATATGAACTTGGTCATGAGCTCATCCATACTCGGCTTAGGTAACATATCCCGGGGTGGTTTGTGGGTTCAACACGTTGTTTTGGTTGCCATTGCAAATTTGATGATTCCTCCATCCTAGGTTGTAAGTATTTGAGTACGGGTTATTGGGCTTCTGTTCCCTACATAATTAGCATACTCATTAGACTGGGTAAATGGATTACTTTCCCTGACATTCAATGCTTGGATGATTGTTTCCACATAAATCACAAGTGATAACTTGAGCTTGCATCGCTGTCATGTCTCATACTATCAATCTTTTTATTCAATGCTTCTAACTGTGCCGACATAGCAGTGATGTCATCAATTTGAAAGAACTCCACTTGGTTTTCTTTGGACATTCCTCTCTGATTGCCATTGATAGCTATTAGAAGCCATCTCTTCCAAGAGTTCATAAGCTGCTTCCAGTTTTTTTCGGATGATGGATCCCCCTGAGGCTGCATCAATCATAGAACGGTTAGCTGAAAATAAACCGTTATAAAAGGTTTGTACCTGGACCAAACAGGAAGACCATGATGTGGGCATCTCCTTAGCAGTCCTTGAAAAGTTCCCACGCCTCATATAAAGTTTCAGGATCATATTGCCCAAACGTGGTGATATCGTTTCACATCTTCGCAGTTTTTGGAAGGGGAAAAATTTAGACAAGAAAGCTTGAGTCATCCCCTCCCAAGTGGTAATGGATCCTGCAGGTAAAGAATTTAACCAAGCTTTAGCTTTATCTTTCAATGAAAAGGGGGAATAACGTAACCTGATGGCTTCGTCAGAAACGTCATTGTGTTTGAATGTGTCACAAATCTCCAAGAAGTTGGAGATGTGAGCATTTGGGTCATCAGTGGCTACTCCCCCGAACATTACTGAATGCTGGATCATCTGAATTATTGCAGGCTTTATCTCAAAATTGTTTTAGCTTGAATACTTGGCCTCGTTATGCTTGACAGTGATCCATGGAAAGCTGGTTGTGCAAAGTCCATCATAGATCTTGGATTCGGTACTTCATTTTTTAGCGCCCCCTACTTGATTGTTATCCGCCCGTCGTTCGAGCTTCCCGTATTCTCCTAAGAATTCTCTCATTTCTAGGTCAAAAGGATCGAGTATGGGATGGCTGCTCCTTAGCATGCACCAAGAAGATTACTACATGTACAAATCAACCCAAAGGAGAAAAACAAATGCAGTAAACCAAATAATCAAATCGTCAAACGGACAAACCTAAAAGAATGACTAAATTACAATTAACTAATCTCGTATGATATTATACAATTAGTCCCCGACAACAGCGCCAAAAACTTGAACGCTTTTCTTTAAACAATTAATTCCAGTGTAGCGATTTTATACCGCAAGTGCACGGTGTCAAGTTTTAGTATAATGATTTAAAATTAGGGATGTCGTACCCACATCGACTAACGTATAAGTACCAAATAAAATTAGAAAAATTATTATAGCCTAAGAAATAGATGATAAATTAAAGAATACAAAATAAATACTTAAAACTGAAAATTAAATCAATTCTTTGAAGATGCGAAGGGAATTCCACTCAAGAAATTTATCAAGATGTCAGTTCAACTCGTGTTGTCATCATGATTCGTTTGTAAACAATTGTTTATCCAATTAATTCTTAAGGTGACGGGTTCCGTAATATTCAATACACTTTTCAAGCTATATTGAAATTAATATTAAATTGAAACACAGTAAGTTCGTCCACTTAATCACAATTTAATATGCATAAATCTCAATGAAAACCTTAACTTTTAATTCCATACAAAAGTTATCACATATGTGATTTAATCTCTCGATCTAAATCTTGAACATACAACATGATTATTATAGCGTATTATAATTTTCATCTCTCGATCGCAAATATAATTCACAACTCAATCAAAGTTAGCAAGGCTTTGATAGCATTAAAAAATTATAAATCATGCAAAAAAGAATCAATCCACTCAAGAAACATTCAAATCATTAACTTAACACAAGCTTCCCTAATCTTGATAAAATAAACTTAGTTAATATTCAACTCAAAATAACAAGATGAATAAGTGTTTCTCAACTAAATAAACATCAAGAATTAAAAATTAAAACAAATAAAGTTTAGAAGTACGATAAACGAAGGAGTCGATTCCGTGCGTTGCAACGTAGCTCTTCCTCTTGCTTCCTTCCTTCCACTCAAATGATTTTTCTCTTTGTGTGGATGTTGGAGGGATGATAAGAGGCTGCTATGTAGTGTATGATATGGTGTTGAACTCCCTAAATTCGTGCCCTAGGTCTGATATATATAGGAGGGGAGGTGGATGGAAGTGTTCA
>CAJQUN010002474.1:0-26231 GCA_907163345.1 Haberlea rhodopensis | reverse complement strand
AGTCAATAATCCATCCATTAGTGTTCGCAGATCCAGAATTATACAAGCCATGGCCAAGGTTACCTTGATCTGTTGTTATATGTAATTCGTCACAGGGAATGAGAGATAAATATAGCTCAGATGTGGCCATAACAGCTTTTCCGATGCACTCCCTAGTTGGTAGGATCCTTCTTCTCTTGGCTTGTAGTTCATGCCACCAATCTGGATATTCATGTAATTTAAAACATGAGTCTTGGTTATGTTTGTTCCCCCCACAATGCGTGCATTTTTACCAGTTTGTGGTCCCTTTGTTTTGCAGCATTATGGTGGTTCCCATTTGCCAAGGTGATGTTGTCCATGGTTCCAGTCTTTAGTGGCCATTACCGCACCGTTTGTCATGGGTTCTCCTCCAGAGATCATGACAGTTTGGCGAGTATCTTCCCGTCGAACGTGTGCGTATGCCTGTTCAACAGTGGGAAATGGTTTTAGCTGGAGTATGTCGCTTCGTATATGATCAAGTCTGTCGTCCAGTCCATCCAGAAAGATGTAAACTATTTCTTCTTGTAACAAGTCATTCAATTTTTTATATCTTGCGCACATTTCATAGGATTGGGATGACGGAAATCAATCTCACGCCATAGTCCTTGCAATGTATTGTAAATATTTTTCTATAGATCCGCCTCCTTGTCGCATCCTTGCAACCCGACGCCGGAGCTCATATACCTGTGCCATCAAAATAAGTCGTTGCAATCGAGTCCCAGACTTGTTGTGCCGTAGGAAACCGAATGAAATTCGGGACCAAAGATTGGTCCAAGGAATTAATTATCCACCCTTTTACTATGGCATTTTCGGTGCGCCATCTGCGAAATTCAGGATTTGTCTCAGAAGGTGGAGGGAGATCACCATTGATATATCCCAACTTGTCCTTCCTCATATGTACATCTCAGTTACCTGAGACCAAAGAGCATAATTGGATCCATCCAATTTAATGGTAAGCGGTATAGTAGGGTGATCGAAGGTTTGCGATATGGGTTGTACCTTGGATAAGGCCTCTGTCATTTTAGCTGTAAGATCGTCGATGATGTTGGAAGCGTTTGGTCGGGTTATCAACTCGGTGGAGTCAGTCATGGTTTTGAATGCTCTTTGTTAAATTAAAGAGAATTCATAAAGATTTTATACAATCTTGAGATTTATACAATCAATTATTTCCTATTCTTTGGGGATTCTAATGACTCATGCTAACACACTGTTGTGTACAAAGGAAGAAATCATATTCTGGACTTACTGAAGAGAGAAATGGTGTTGATGTAGAGGAGTCTGAGAAATTCGTCAATCATCCCCTGAATGTTCTTCTATACACAGGCGTAGTGAATCAGCATCAAGCGCTGTTTCAAGCATCGAGTATCTCCCGACAGAATCAACTGAAATTTCAGGAGTACCTACGGAGCAAGATGATGTAAGTGAAAAATCGAGGGGTATAATGTCTGCTTGTCCAACTTCCTCTCTTGTTTGTAATGGACAAATGCTGTGTACTTGTGGAGATAGTATTGAAAGCCTTGATCACCTTTTCTTTGCGTGCTCTTTTAGTTAGGAATTATGGAACAAATGTGTTATTGGCTCAGTATGTGATTTGAGATGACAACCTTGCGAAGTGCTCTCAAAAGGTTCAAGAAGAAATACCGTGGTTCCTCCCGTATTATGATAGCCCGAGTTTTGGCCTTCTCAACGATGGTATACGGCATTTGGATCGCACGGAATTCACTAAAATTTGCTGGAATGGAAGCTGAAGTTTCTATAGGATTCAGACTCATGTTTTTCCATGCATGTATAATTTCTTCCCTACCATGACATGTTTAGGCTTGTTTTTTTGTTTCGATTGTATGTAATGGCCTTTGGCCACGGCACTTGTTAGTTTTGATTGCGTATTATATTTTATTTACCCATCAAAAAATTAAATTATTCGTGGAGTCTACTTTATGAATAGCCAGATCTCATCAGGATCCAAGCATATATTGAGAAAATACTATCTAATGAGAGATATGGTAGACGCGACATTATTATCGAGAGAATCGCTTCAACAAAAAAATATAGTGAATCCACTGACAAAGCATTTACAATGATTGGTGTCTGATAGACATCTTGGGAAGATGGTCTTAAGACACATGAGTAGTTGGCTTTGGGAAAGTGAAAGATTTTGTTGTCATACATGATTAAGTAAATCAATAGTTGATTGATTGTACTTATAATCTTATTATGACAAATCTCTGTTTGAATATTAATATATATGGCACTTTTCTGTTTACCCATGCATCTTGATGCATTGATGAAGTCCTTGAAGTTGCTATTGTAAGTAATCCAACAAGCATACAACGCAGCGGAATTTAAAATTTGGATTACTATAACCGCGGATCTATACATAGGGATTCATATCGGATAAAGGATCAAATGTCTCACCCTTGTAGCGTGTTTGAGCAGATTCCTCGAAGCAGCACCACGTCCAACGAGTCCTTCGAGCCACTAGCAAAACTTAGCGAGTTTTGCCTCTACGGTATCCACACGATCAAATCGGGAAGGGATAGTTTAAGAACAACGAAACAAGAAGCACACTCGATTCACAATCGAGGAAGATGGCACGAAATCACACGAAAACCACTCGACTATGAAGAAGCCGATGGTTTATGTGAGAGGCGACTGAGAGTGGCTTCTTGGGAGGCTAGGTTGGAATGATATGAATTGTGTACTTAACAATTAATCATAACCTTGTATTTATATTATAAGATTTAATTAAGGTTTAAGGCTTTCTTAAAGCCTCATGGGCCCAAACCCATGATTTAATTAAATCATTATAATCTTTTAATTAAGACTCTTCTTAATTAATTAATTCATCCAATGAATTTAATTTCCCTTATCGATTTAATCTTTTGTGCGACCCGATAGGATCTTGTAATATTGGTAGTGACATAAAATCTCATTTTATGTCGCAAGCATTGAGCGGTATCTAGCAACACATCAATGCTACCCAAATTACAAGAATGTCAATGACTCGACATAACATTTAGAACTTGTGATAATATTAACCATGTAACTTAATCCCTTTGTCCTTTGTGTTAGATTGAACACGAGTCATGGAATAGTCATACTCGTATATTCAATCTTTATTTCTTGATCCCCAAGTAGAACTAGAATAAACGAATAAGCTCGATATCTCATATCGACTCATTCGAGCATGGCCATGCATTTTAGTTCTCACTTGATCAAGGGCCAAACACATCTCCTGTTATATAGGAGGGACAAATCCTATCTCGATCAGTCAACATCCCTCTACATAATTCGTAGTGTATCCAATAGTCGCCTTTATAGTTTACCCTGTTACGGGTAACGTTTGACAATATCAAGATACATAACTCCTTATGTTGTGATCTCTGATGATCACAAGTCGTAAGGATTACATACATTATTATCACTATGAGAATTGCTTATGACACTCATATAACTATCCATGTAGCATTCTCATGGTGGGTCTGTCCAGTACATTGTTCTCTAACATGTACCCATGTGTTGATTTGATCTCATATCAATGAACAGTTCATCAATCAACACATACTAGTCTCTACGTATTATCATTATCCCTATTCATGATAATACTTGACTAGGGACATCTTTAAGAATAATACAATATTATTCTAAGGATATTAACATATATATTTATTCACATTGCACAGTTAATCGAATAATATATAATAATGAATTGCCATTTCATAAAATCATATTACATTGTATGTCATAAACAATCATCTAATGATATGTCTTAGGGCATATCCCAACAGCTATAGTCCATAGAATATGGTTACGCATATGATGGTGACCATGAAATACATTCTCGACTGCGATTTCTAAATGTTCCTGGTCGATGAGCCTTCGAGAATGGGATATCGATATATGCTCGTTAGAGACTGGTATTCATGATGTGTCTAGTGTAGTGCGCCGCTTTTCATCGGTGTTTGGCTTGGAGAAGTCAGCACACGTGAATAGGTTATCATTAGGGATGAGTTCACTGAACGACCATACTCGGAATTCTATAAGTGGTTATCATTTGTCGAGTATAGATTCCTAGTCATAGTTGTGCACCATTACTCTTCATGACCCGAGGCGTCATTGAGGTCTTGATAGATAGCTGTGTACTTTGATTGACTGATCACATGTGGGTCATAAAGTCATTATTTTGGATATTCAGTGATGATGTCAGAGGCCTATGATTGTCGTTGGGGATTCACCACTGGTCTTGATGAACTAGGATGTCCTATGTGTTTTTCTATATATGAATCGAGGAATCTCTGGCCAGAGTAGGTATGGTGTTTGTGAAAATGAGTTTATCATATACGCACACAATGAATCATATAACGTGAAACAAATACATAGTTATTGAAATCATAAGGGGCCTCGACCGACCAATGCCCTAGATTCAATCGGGACATATTGAGTGAAAGGAATGTACTGCACGCTAACTATGGCTGACAGGTTCTCGTACGTTGCTAGTCATTTGTATCTAGTCTTCGTGAAGCGCAGATGCTAGGCCGATACCCACGATCGGTAGGGTATTGCTGGAATTATATTTTGGCAATGGTCTACTAAAGGGGTTTTTAATTGACAATGGGGCGTTCAGGGTAAGCCAAAGAAGTTGTTTGATTTCTAAATCACAAAGGTTGTGATCCTACTGCTATGATACACTTGAGCCTCGCTGGGTCACAATCAACCGGCCGCCGATCTATCGATGAGAATTGAGACTTAAATGTTAAGTGCTCAAGATTGTGTGATTGATATTCAAGATATGAGTTTAATTTTTGAAAGCTCCTCACTTTAGTGGAGTTTCTATGTTTAGAAAGGTTCCATCTATAGAAAGTTCTAAAATTAAAAGTATGATAATATCTCATAATTATGTACGTCATTTGCACATCAAGTTATTCAATTGGATTGACCTACTTGGATTATGAGTTTAGTGCTCATGTATTGGCTTTTGGGCAAGTGGAGATTGTTAGCATATATACCCTGCAAGCCAAAAGTTGGCGTATTGGGCTTTATGCACCCAAAGCCCATTAGTTACTTAATGACCCTATAAATATGTTATTCTAGTTTATGAGAAACTAAGAGACTCCTTTCAAGGTCATTCAATACACACTCTCATAGAAAAGTCGTCATCACACTAGCACCGGTGCCGGGCTTGTAGATCTGGTCAGGTTGATTGGACTCGAGGGTCACCGACATCAGATTGATTTCGCTGTTATCGGTAATCTCTTTTCGTGCATTATATTTTATATATGTGCATTCTAATATATGAACAGGCACGATCGATCCGTCCCTGAGTCAGATCTGTTACTGTTTATTTTCCGCTTGCGTTTGGATCTGACGTCGGGGTACGGAAACCCAACATTTTGATTTGGCTCCTTGTGAGAGTATGTAGGAACGAACCATATGGTTGTGACAGAAAGGGGATTACAAATTTGGACAAAAGATTAACCCTGGATTTCCAGACTGTCCTCTGTTTGAACCAGGGGCGAATCTAGACTTGATATTGGGGGAGCAAAATTATAGGATTTTTATTGAGTGGACAAAAATGTTGGTTTTTTAAACACGGGGAGACACAAATGCTATAGACAACAATGATATTTTATATGACCCAACAAATTTTGATATATCCATGAGAAAAAATATTTTCTTTTTAAAGACACATTCAATCATCTGTGTTATCTGAAAATCTTGTGATGGCTGAGTTATGTAAGATTTGTAAGATGTACTATGTTATCAGAATTCATTTTAAATTAAAATGACATTCTTTTAAATACTCAGTTTGATTACTGTTTGTAATCTGCTTATCTATCTAACAAATTGCAAGTCCACTCTGTTTTGTTTCCAAGTCTTAACAGGATCTGTTGTTCAAATAATCAAGCAAGAGTATCCAATGCTAAGTTTTATCATCACCAAAAAGAGGGAAATTGTTGGAAAACATTTCTAAGTTTTGGTGATCACAAACATCTACCGAGTGCACAGATATCTATCGGACAAAGACATCTACTGAGTGCACAGACATCTACCGGCACAGACATCTACCGAACAAAGACATCTACCGAGTGCACATACATCTACCGGGCACAGACATCTACCGAGTGCACAAACATCTACCGGACACAGACATCTACCAGACAAAGGCATCTACTGATTGCACAGACATCTACCGCACACAGGCATCTACCGGACAAAGACATCTACTGAGAGCACAGACATCTACCAGACACAGACATCTACCGGACAAAGACATCTACCGAGTGCACAGACATCTACCGAACACAGACATCTACCGGACAAAGACATCTACTGAGTGCGCAGACATCTACTGGACACAGACATCTACCAGATAAAGACATCTACCGAGTGCACAGACATTTACCGGATAAAGACATCTACCGAGTGAAAAGATATCAAGAGTGTACATCTACCGAGTAAAGAAGAATGAACTCTCGATGTAAGAAGAAGATCAGCAGACGTCTAAGTATCCAGCAAGCGCACAAGTCAACAAGACAAAACAAGTACAACTCATTCTGACAAAGGTACAACAGAGCGCCGCACCATGCAATATCAGCGCCACCATTAGCGTCAGAATAAAACAGCCGTTTCTTAACAAAATTGGAAAGAAGACAATCAGAATTTGGAATGAATACAGGAAACTGATCTCTTCCAAATATAGAAAAGTTGACGTTAGACCACTGTGTCTATAAATACATCTAAGTGAAGAATGAAGATGTTAGCTGAACCATCTGATCAAACACAAGACCCAAATCAACTTCAAGCTAATCGCTTCATTAAGGTACTTTGAAGTTTCAGCAAGAGAGGCAAAGAACTATTACTGTAATCTTGAAAGATTAATACAACTGAGTCTGCTGCTCAAAGAACACTCGAAGCATAATAGTTTTGTATCTTGTGTGAGTGTTATAGAATATGTTGTAAACAATTAGAAAGTTGTGATTGCTGGGAGTTTAGGCCAAGCTGTGTGAGTACCTAAGGAGGTTGTATACTGTAAAGTGTAAACCAAAGTCTTCTAGTGTAACCTTCCTGCAAAGGAAGAAGGGGAGACGTAGAAGCGTTGTGCTTCGAACTTCCAGAAACAATACTTGTGTCGTTTACTTACTGCAATTTACCATTCAGTTATTAATACTCACAAGTCCAGCAGACGTCTTCCGCACTATTATCAGTGTCTGCTGACTTGCAACAAATTGAGAAGCTACTGCAGTACCTAACAGTCTGTAGCAACAAAGAAAAATTGAAATTGAGTCAAGAGTTTATTCAACCCCCCTTCTAAACACTACTCCGATCCTAACAGGTATGTTGAAGCTATGACCATGACCTCATTCATAGCTGGCCTCCCCTGGATGACATTGTAGGAGGATGGGGCATCCACCACCAGAAAGGTTATCATCCTGGTTTTTCGAACGTTATTTGACCCAATAGTCATGGGTAAGACAACTTGTCCGAGAGAGTATACCGTATCTCCTGAAAAGCCAAATAATGTTGTTTCCACTTACTCCAATTTATGTCATCCTAGATCCATCTGACCAAAGGCATCCTGGAAAAGTATATTGACTGAGCTCCCTGAATCTACAAATACCCGAGCAATATCGTAATTTGAGATAGTGGCTCGGATGACTAGAGCATCATTATGGGGAGTCTGAATGCCTTCCAGATCCATAGGCCCAAAACTTATAATTGGTCTGTTATGATGATCGACAGACTTGGTGACGAGATAACTTTCCCTTCTGCTATTAGACTTCCTCGCACGATTCGAATCTCAATCTGTGGGACCACCGGATATCATGTTAATAACTCCTTGAAAATGGAGGTTTTCTCGTGACGGGACCCCTTCTTGAGACGCATGCTGAAAGTTTGGGGCATGGGCCGGGCTAGACCCCTGACCATTGCTTGGTGGAGCTTGCGGCCCGACACAATGAGCCATCCCCGCTACACCCACCTACCCTAGGGCCTGGATGAACTGGGGCAATGGGCCTAAGAAAACTTTGTGAATATTCTCTCTCTTTTCTTTTGAGGTATTGCCATTCTTGGTGTCATGTGTGCTATTCTGATGGAAAGTACAAAACTTTTCCAAGTTCTGCAAAGGACGGTACCTTGCTCTTTGTGATGACTGACTTTTTTCACAAATATTCATTGGTTGCTCTTTCACCATCTTTAAAGGCGTGAATTGAGACAATAGACCCAACTGATCCACCTTATCTCCTAGCCGCTTATCTCCTCCTCGATTCACTTTCTCCACCCCTCGCCCGACTTCTTTAGAATCACCTTGTTTCTCTCTTTGAGCTTCTTCAACATCAATATATTTCTCCGTTTTGGAGAATAACTCATCGAAACTTGCGGGAGGTTTTTTGATTAAAGATCGGAATAGTTCTCCTCTCGTAATCCTTGAACGAATGAACTGACAAGGATCTCTGTTGAGCAGTGAGGAACTTCTAGAGAGGCAACATTGAACTTCTTGATATAATTATGAAGAGTCCCCCCTTCTCCTTGTTTCAAATCAAGAAGACTTAAGGACGTCTTACTGTGTTTTTTGCTGCTGGAAAACTGATGTACAAATAAAGTACTCGTCGAAAGAGGTTATAGAATCAGGTTTAAGCTGATTAAACCATTGTTTTGCGGACTTGACGAGAGTGGTGAGAAATACTTTGCACTTGAGTTGATCGGAATAACAATGCATCATGTAAGCATTTTCAAAGTGCCCCAAATGCTCTTCGGGACCAGAACTACCATCATATTCCCCCACGCTAGGGAATCGAAAGTTGCTAGGCAAGGCTTCTTTCACAATATCAAGAAAAAATGTATAATTCTTTTGCCAGGTGAAGGCTTAGTCAATTCTTCAGCTGATGGATTTGTTCTCTCAGTTCATTCATTTGATCATTCAAAGGTAGAGCAATGGATTCTTGGTTGCGTGAGGTGGCATCATGATTCGTAGTTGCTTCTTTCGGAAATTCCTCATGACTTGCGTTTACTTGGGGGCAGATACGATCCACCACGCGCTCCACAGTGGCAGTAATCAGATTATTCGGATGTTCCCATGTTAGTGCTCCTACCGTTGGGACATCCGGTGGGGTTGCCTCCCGACGGACACATGAAGATTCTTCAGGCTCTTCATGTTATTCTGCCATGTTTGATAAGTGTGATTTTACACTTAATTTGATATAAGATTAGGGGCGTTTTTGTAGTGATTCTTTGGAAAATATTACTTTTCTTGGTTTATATTTGTATATTTCAGGAATCCAGGGCAAAATGCATAAAAGTTGAGGAAATAGGCTTAAAATGATGAAAAAGGACCAAATTGAGCAAACCTGAAAAGGAGGGGCAAAATCGTAATTTGCTGAAAATAGAGGAGGCGATCGATCGCCTCAAATGAGGCAATCGATCGCCTCCAGGCAGTATCAAGAGGCGACCCATCGCCTCATTTGAGGCAATTCATCGCCTCGACTCGAAAAATTCTGGATTTTGTTTCCATCTTGGTTATTTGGTGTCCAAACTTGGTGAAACTCCTCCTACCATAATATGGATTATCATGGATGTTTTTGGGACTTTTTGGCTCACTTTTGACCTACAATACATAGCCTCCATCACTCATCATCCTCTCCAACCATCCATACACCATAACCATTGAAGAAGAGACACATCGGAAGAGACGGGACGACGGAGCACGCAATGAGTCAACACCTCTCGTTATTTCCGTATTTCTAACTCTAGTTCTATATTTTCATTGGATTTTAATGTTTAGAATGTTGCAAAACATGTTTATGCATTGTTATTTGATGGAGATTGTTGGCTAGGTTTGTTATCAAGACTTAGAGGATCCTTTGTATAAACCCATGTTTTAATTGAATGTTTTTGATTGATTCTTATTATCTAAGTGCGTAGATCATTGTTCTTCATGCTTTTAAGGGTTTGACCATCCTTGAATGATAGTAAATTACAATTGAGATCGAGAGATAAAAATGTGATTCGATATAGTGATTTATGCCGTGGATTTCAGACCGAGATCGAGAGATGAAGTCAAATACACGTGTGATAGCTATAGATATCTAGTAATCGAAAGCTAGAAGTTTTCACGGATCTTAATACAATATTGTGTTGTTAAATAAGTACACGAGAGTGACTTACTACAATTTGATATTAGGTTCAATATAACTCGAGAGAGTATATTAGATAAATTTGGAAAACTCGTCACCTTAGATTGTTTGGATTCGATTCTTAACTAATTGGTGAATTGTGGGGGATTACATTGGTGAACCGAAAGTCTTGATAATTGTTTCTTTTGATTTTATTCTTATCCGTTCTTGTGTTTTTGGGTTGATCTTGAGTTCATTAGTCAATTTAGTTAATTATCACAACCGGTTATCGTAGACTAATATAGTTAAACTAGTGGAGTTTGGTAATTATTTTCTAGTCCTCGTGGGTTCGACACTCATACTTTTAAAATCATTATACTAAAACTTGACACCGTGCACTTGCGGTACATAATCGCTACACTAGAAAATACTATTTAAATAATAGCGATCAAGTTTTTGTCGCCGTTGCCGGGGACTAGTTGACTGTAGTTTAGTCATTTGTTTTTTTTATTTTTCGATTTTTTTTCTCTTCTACTATTTCTTTTCGTTTTGGTTGATTGTTACAGGGTACTATCTCTTGGTACATGCTAAGGAGTAGCAACCATACACTTGAGCCTTTTGATCCCGAGATCGAACGCACTTGTCAAAGGAGGCTAAGGCAAGCAAGAACACTAATGGCCAATAACGAGGAAGTTCCAGTAGCACCAGTGGCAAGGTCACTCATGGATTACGCACACCCTTCATTCCATGGATCGATGTCGAGTATCACGAGACCCACCATCCATGCCAACAATTTTGAGATCAAGACTGCTATCATACAAATGATCCAGCACTCGGTGCAGTTTGGGGGAGCGACCACTGATGATCCCAACACTCACATAGCGAATTTCTTAGAAATTTGCGACACCTTCAAGTATAATGGCGTCACTGACGACGCCATCAGGTTATTACTGTTCCCTTTCTCTTTAAATAATAAAGCTAAATCTTGGTTGCATTCTTTGCCTACAGGATCAATTACCACTTGGGATGGGATGGTGCAAGCTTTCTTGTCCAAATACTTCCCACCATCAAAGACTGCTAAGATGTGAAATGATATCACTACATTTGCGCAACATGATCCTGAAACACTTATGAAGCATGGGAGCGCTTCAAGGACTTACTGAGGAGATACCCACACCATGGCCTTCCCATCTGGCTGCAGGTACAAACTTTCTATAACGGTTTATTTTCTGATAACCGTTCTATGATTGATGCAGCATCAGGAGGTACTGTGATGAGAAAGACGCCGGATGAGGCCTATACACTATTGGAGGAGATGGCTGCTAATCGCTGTCAATGGCAGTCCGAGAGGAACGTGCCAAAGAAGCAAGCTGGAGTTCATCAAGTGAGCGAAGTTACTGCGTTGGCCGCTCAAATTGAGGCATTAAACAAGAGACTAGATAGCATGAGCATGACAGGGATGAAAACTCAAGGGATTACTTGTGACCTATGTGGAGGAAATCATCCGAGCGTTGAATGCCAAACAGGTAACCCATTCGTTCAGACTAATGAAGTTGTGCATTATGTAGGAAACCGGCCACAAAACAACCCCTACCCAAATACATACAATACGGGGTTGAGGTATCAACCACAACCACCACCGGGTTATCCACCATCGCCGAGCATGGAGGAACTATTGACCAAGTTCATATCCTCAACGGAAACAATGATGAATAAGCAAGATTCATCTATCAAAAACTTGGAGATCCAAGTAGGGCAATTGGCAACTATCTTGGCTGGGAGAGCACAAGGAACTCTACCGAGTGACACAGAGAAGAATCCAAGGGAGAAAGCCAATGTCGTGACCCTAAGGAGTGGAAAAGAACTTGGTGATGAGAAGGAGACTGAAAAGATTGCTATTAAGAAAGAGGAGAAGGAGCAGCCACGCAACAAGGGTAAGTCCACTAGAGACACTACACCTATCACACCACAAGAAAAGGTACACGTTCCTCTCCCATTCCCTGCAGCAGTTAATAGGGCAAAGGTTGATTCGAACTTTGCCAAATTTTTAGACATGCTTAAGAATTTGCATATAGATATACCATTTATTGATGCCTTACGAGAAATGTCAAATTATGCTAAATTCTTAAAGAAGATGTTGTCTAAGAAGCAGAAATTGGGAGAGCACGAGACTGTCTTTTTGACCGAGGAATGTAGTGCTATTGTGCAAAAGAAATCGGCCACCAAGTTAAAAGATCCAGGGAGTTTCTCTATTCCATGCACTATTGGGCCTATTTCTTCCATTAAATCGTTATGTGATTTGGGTGCTAGTGTGAACTTAATACCTTTGTCAGTTTTTAGGCGACTTGGATTGGGAGAGACGAAGACCACAAGGGTGGTGTTGCAAATGGCGGACAAGTCTATCACTTACCCACTAGGAATCGTCGAGGATGTGCCAGTCAAGATAGATCAATTCACTTTCCCGGTGGATTTTCTAGTGTTGGATATGGAGGAGGACGCGAGTATGCCATTGATCCTGGGGCGCCCATTCCTAGCTACTGGAAGAGCTATTATCGATGTTGAAGAAGGGAAGTTGATCCTCCGTGTAGGAGAGGATCATGTTACCTTTACTATGTTTCAAACTTCACAACATGCACACAACACGCACACATGTTTTATTATTGATAAAATTAATATTTTGCCTGATGATGTGGTGCAAGATACTGATAAGGTGAAGGTGAAGACCGAACTAGAGACTGAAGAAGGCAAGAGCCATGACATATTGAAGCCAAGGAAGTCGAAGAAGCAAAAAGATAAAAGGATGTCAATGAATTCCGTCACGACCGGTATATCCTCGATCCTTAACTCTTCCTTTCCTCAGAGACGTCCACGGCATAAATATGTAGCCCGTGTGGCCGCGTTCCAATAACCGTGACATCTTAACTGCTGAGATCACTGGAATCTTCGGACGAGAATCGTCCCCATAAAAGGTCCACTGGAACCCCTGATCAGAAAGAAAACGTACCATCCTCTGTCGGCAATCTACCACTGCTTGGTATCTGCTCAACACATCAATACCGATAATGCAGTCAAAATCTGTCATCTCTAACTGAATAAGATCGGCCCTCAGATCATTGCCCTCAAAATAAATGAGGCAATCAAATAACAGTCGGTCTGCAATCACATGCTTCCCTGTGGGTGTCAAGACCATGAGAGGTGGGGGTAACAGAGACGAGTACAGGCGGTGTCTCTCCACAAAAGTAGTAGACACAAAAGAATGGGAAGCACCTGTATCTATCAATATATATGCAGGGTACGTAAATAAATGACATGTACCAGCAATGACCTCCTCCGGGGCTGCCTCAGCCTGCTCCCGCGTCAATGCATACGCCTGACCCTACGGCTGTCCCGCCGCCTGACCTCCCTGCGGTCGTGGTGAAAAATGCTGCCTCTGTGGTGTTTTTCCTGCGTCAAATCTTGGCCTATTCGGCCCAGTGTCTGCCTGACCTACCCGATTGGGGCAACTTCGAGCCAAGTGGCCCATCTTGCCACAAATATAGCAACCCTGATAGTCACGTGATAAGTGCCATCCTCCACAGTTGTTACATCAGTTTCCTCCTGTCTTACTTCCCTGATCGCCGAGGGATGAAAATTTTGGCTTCGGGCAGAGAGGTCTCGCGATCGATCGAGCCCTCGCGGCGATCGATCACGAGACACAAAAAAATGGATTTTTGGATAATATTGTGAAATTTTTGATATTGGACTATTATTGGCTCCTAATATTGGTTTGTGTGAATGTGTAGAACCATTCTTTTGCATTAAGGCTCAAAAAAGGTACTAGTGATTGATTTTCTTTACATGGTAGGCTTGAAAGGCTCAAACACATCAAAGATTGCCTATATCACTTCCATGTTTGCAAGTAGTCTAGACATACGCCTCAAATAGTATGTAGTTAAGTTCTAGCATGTATTAGAAACTTCTTAAGACTATCACAAATTCACACAATCTTCACTAAGCTATGCACACTTCACAAGTCATGACGTATTCGTGCTCAAAATATTCAACTACTATGTTAAAGAACACTTTGCATTAGAGTTCAAAGTGTTCCAAGGTTAACAAATCACCTATGTTCAAAAACATGCATGTCCTCAAGACAGTCCAATTGCATAAAGCGCCACCACCTCGCATTTTCCAAAGCAAGCGAAAGGCTTCATGGGTTGGACCATTCACTGTTACCAAGATATACCTGCATGGAGCCATTAAGGTAAGTGATCCTATTCTAGGCACTTATGTCGTTAATGATGAGAGGTTGAGGCATTACCCAGTTGATTACGGAGATTCATGCTCCACACACCATCCCAACCTTTGAGAAAATGTGGTAATAAGTCCAGCTTGGGACTATAAATCAAGAACTCTTTCCTATCCCTTTGCTTTGTTTTTAATTTATTTTGGTTTGTTTTGTTTTTGTTTTTGATTTTGGCGAGACTCCATGCGTGCTATGATCTGTCCAACAATATGTCCACAAGCTGACAAGGAATTGGACAACGATCACTGACTGTCGTTGTCAACGGTATCTGCTTTGTCTTACTTTCCATGCTTATTACATTGAGGACAATGCATGAATTAAGTTTGGGGGAGTGCATTACTATGTCATGCTTCTTATTTGGAAATTGATCGTTTCTTGAGCACCAACAAAAAAATTTCTTGAAACTTAGTTCAATTAGTAAGATAAGAATAAATCATAGTAGTGGTCTCTATTCCATGATGATATTAGTCTCACTATGCATGTCAACTTGAGTTTTGATGATTGTAAGACTTGTTTGTGAATATCTTGTTTTGAGTAGCATGTCAAAGATGAGGAATATTTTGAGCACATTTGAGTCATAATCTTGTGAATTGCATTTGTAGTAGTGAAAATTTTTGTGAACTTGATGAATTGTTTTGAGCATCTTAGAGTACCTTGGAAACTATTCGATGATGACACTTTGAGGCGAAATTTTATAGTTATGAACTTGACTTGGAAATGATTTAGGCGATCTTTGGACCGTTTGATCCTTTCAAGCTTCCCATGTTTACATCAATCTCTAGTATCCTAATTTTTAGCCTAATTGAAAAAGAATTGAGTATGTTTAACATACTATTAGCCCCCATTCAACATTCTTTGGCAAACTCATTATACCCACCTAATTGAGCCTAAATTGAATAGTTTTATCTTCACCCTAAGGGAGTATAATGATTCTCATTAGATGCACATGAATTGCTATATTTTGATGAGCTTATTATAAAAAAGATGAGGAATGAGAAAAGAAAAGAATAGAAAAAGCCTTAAGAAAAAAATTTATCCAACTAAGACCCAAAGTGGCCAAGGCTAAAAGAGAAAAAGAAGAGAAGCTCAAGTTGTGCTAACAATATGAACATTGCATGCTTATACTCTCTTCTTTGTGCTATCCTATCCTTTCTTTGAAGCCAAACACCTAGGCCTAACGCTACAAGCTTAAAAAGACCTATTGATCCAAGTCTAGGGAGTGACTACATTAGTGGAGAAGTGTTTGAAAATAGGACTATAGGGTGCTCAAGGATAATCTTACTTTTCATTGACTAGCATGATTTGATCTATGAAATTTTCATGGAACTTGAAAGTGACAATAGCACACACGCACGTTCTGATTCGGAGACATATTGTTTGATCTAGGAGAAAACACAACTTGTTAAACTTTCTGATTTATTTTTGTTTGTCAGTAAGTGAGATATCTGAGCTACACACGATTGACTATGAATTGGTTTATTTGAATCTTCAATGTTGAACTTGACTGTTTGATCTTATTTCTTGCTCGAGACGATCAAGTTTAAGTTTGGGGGAGTTGGATAAGTGTGATTTTTACACTTAATTTGATATAAGATTAGGGGTGTTTTGTAGTGATTCTTGGAAAATATTACTTTTCTTGGTTTATATTTGTATATTTCAGGAATCCAGGGCAAAATGCATAAAAGTTGAGGAAATAGGCTTAAAATGATGAAAAAGGACCAAACTGAGCAAACCTGGAAAAGGAGGAGCAAAATCGTAATTTGCTGAAAATAGAGGAGGCGACCGATCACCCTCAAATGAGGCGATCGGTCGCCTCCAGGAAGTAGCAAGAGGTGACCCATCGCCTCATTTGAGCAATCGATCGCCTCGACTCGAAAAATTCTGGATTTTGTTTCCATCTTGGTTATTTGGTGTCCAAACTTGGTGAAACTCCTCCTACCATAAATATGGATTATCATGGATGTTTTTGGGACTTTTTGGCTCACGTTTGACCTACAATACACAGCCTCCATCACTCATCATCCTCTTCAACCATCCATACACCATAACCATTGAAGAAGAGACGCATCGGAAGAGAATGGACGACGGAGCAACGCAAGGAGTCAACACCTCTCGTTATTTCCGTATTTCTAACTCTAGTTCTATATTTTCATTGGATTTTAATGTTTAGAATGTTGCAAAACATGTTTATTGCATTGTTATTTGATGGATATTGTTGGCTAGGTTTGTTATCAAGACTTAGGGGATCCTTTGTATGAACCCATGATTTTAATTGAATGTTTTTGATTGATTCTTATTATCTAAGTTCGTAGATCATTGTTCTTCATGCTTTTAAGGGTTTGACCATCCTTGAATGATAGTAAATTACAATTGAGATCGAGAGATAAAATTGTGATTCGATATAGTGATTTATGCCGTGGGTTTCAGACCGAGATCGAGAGATGAAGTCAAATACACGTGTGATAGCTATAGATATCTAGTAATCGAAAGCTAGAAGTTTTCACGGATCTTAATACAATATTGTGTTGCTAAATAGTACACGAGAGTGACTTACTACAATTTGATATTAGGTTCAATATAACTCGAGAGAGTATATTAGATAAATTTGGAAAACTCGTCACCTTAGATTGTTTTGAATTCGATTCTTAACTAATAGGTGAATTGTGGGGGATTACATAGGTGAACCAAAAGTCTTGATAATTGTTTCTTTTGATTTTATTCTTATCCGTTCTTGTGTTTTTGGGTTGATCTTGAGTTCATTAGTCAATTTAGTTAATTAATCACAACCGGTTATCGTAGACTAAATATAGTTAAACTAGTGGAGTTTGGTAATTATTTCCTAGTCCTCGTGGGTTCGACACTCATACTTTTAAAATCATTATACTAAAACTTGACACCGTGCACTTGCGGTACATAACCGCTACACTAGAAAATACTATTTAAAATAATAGCGATCAATGTTCTTTGCGTATTCACCATATCTATGTCTTAAAGTCGGATATTTTCCCATAGACGGCGCCAATGTTATCTGAAAATCTTGTGAGGACTGAGTTATGCCCATTTTTCTGAGTTCTCTCTTTTTGCCCCCCACACCCCCTTTTTCTTATATCTTCCTCCCCTTTTAATTATTATCATATAATCATTATACCCTCAGGTAATCATCTTCCCCAAACCCCGGAAGACACTATTCATACGTCATTTATTATATGATGATAGCGGGTCCTTATTCCTAACCTCTTAAATTCGGACACCTCTCGCTTATTCTCCCGAGATGTTATCATTACTTCAACAGGAGACGTAATCTCTCATATCGTCTGTCAATCATTTAATCATTCCAATATCTTATGACCCCTTCCGTGATCACAGGTTTTCAGGGATCTTGTTGTTTATGCTTTCATACCCGAACATTCCTTCATTCTCAAGTTATTATCTTCTCGGGCCATGCACTTATTGGGATATTCTCCTCTCAGGATATGCCCCTCTCGTGCCATGCCCTTCTGAGGAAGTAGCCTTCCTGGGTCATGCCCTTCTCGGGATATTCCCTTCTCGGGATACGCCTTCTCGGGAAAGTACCTTTATTGGGTCATGCACTTCTCAGGTTATTCCCTTCTCGGGCCATGCCCTTATTCGGGTTATTCCCTTCTCGGGATACGCCCCTCTCACGATACGCCCCTCTCGGGCCATGCCCCCCTTCTTAGGAAGTAACCTTCCTGGTCATGCCCTTCTTGGGATATTCCCTTCTCGGGATACGCCCCTCTAGAGCCATGCCCTTCTTAGGAAGTTACCTTCTCGGGGTACGCCTCAGGCACTTCTCGGATAAACGCCCTTCTAGGGATACGTCTTTCTCGGATATGCCCTTCTAGGGTATACGCCCTTTCTCGGGAATACCTTTATTGGGTCATTGCCTTCTCAGGTTATTCCCTTCTCGGGATACGCACTTCTCGGGCCATGCCCTTCTTTTTTAATAAGATTATAAATCATTCCAGTATTATTCCTGAATTTATTCCAGGTATAACACTAACTTTCCCTCTAGTCGAGCTAGAACGGAGTTCGATGTCTCGATTTTTATGGAATTTTTATTATCACATCTCTTCCCGCCTTATATTTTAATTTTTTCAAAAATTGACTTCTGATAAGACACCCCCCATCATTGGTATCAGGGTACTATTGAACCATGCCTTCAACGAATGACGTGTGCTTTTACACGTGTAGGCTTTGTACAAGGAGATCGTTGTGTTCCTGAGGAATCTCGTCCGTTAAAAAAATGAAGGCCATCACCCTTGTACTATAAATAGTGACGCTCATAATTTTAATGGGGGTATATCCTTCATGCATACTACATCTCTCGTGAGTCTCCAGCGATCTGAAACTGCGCCCGCCCTCTTACGTTCCTTTGAAACCACTTTCTGTAAGTTTTCTTTTATTGTTATTCTCTTTAACGACTATATCGACCTCCCAAGATCCCCCAGAATGAATTCCGTGCTCCTTCTAAATCAAAAAGGGAAATAAGGGAGACGTTTCCCAAGAGTGCTCCTTGGTATGAGCGCCTAGAACTTCTACCCACGGAGCCACCAGCGTGAGGCATCCCTCCGTTGGTTGGGTAATCCCGAATGATTATGAAATCATTTTCCCCAAACCCGGGGATCGCCTGCATCTTTGTCCGCGCGATTCCTATCCTTTTACGTAGCCCAACTCAAGGGCGGGTTGCGTTTTCCCATACCCTTTTTTTTAATCGAAATCTCTAATTATCTTTGTGTTTCGTTAAGTCAGTTAGCTCCCAACACATATCAATTGTTGGCTGGGGCTTACGTTTTATTTCATTCCTTAGGTCTTATTCCCACTCCACCTCTCCTGGGGTATTTCTTTTCAATGAGAACCAAAGAACTCGGGCTTTTCTTTCTAGAAGCTCGCCCTCATGCCAAATTTTTAAACAAAATCCCCAGTTCTCACAAATTATGGAAAGAAAAATTCTTCTTTGTGAAGCATCCCCTTCCCTGGTCATGTCTGATGGCCTGGAGGAATACCTTCCCCGAGCCCTGAGAAGTCCCTAGGGGCTACAAAAAATCGGAGTTCTATCAACGAACCCTTCAAGCTCTGGGGGAAGGGTTTATGACACCAAGGGCTTGCTAGTCTAGGAACGGCTCATTCAATATGGTATAAGCTCCAGGGATGTCAACCTGGGTACTATTGTATTTCCTCTTCCTGTGCGTAGATTGTGATATGTTTCATTAGTTTAAAGTCTCGCTTTTAATCATGGTTTACTTATCCCTATTTTGGTCATGTGTTTTCAGGTAAAGACATGAATCTTAAAACGCTTCTAGCTCGGAAACATATTGAAGAAGGGGAGGGTACCTCAAAGACTTCCTCATTCTCTTCCCGGGATTCTATGCCTACCCCTCCCAGCCCTGTAAGAGCTGGGTTTCAATCTTCCCCTCTCGGGATTTCCCCAACCGTTCTTCAACATGTTCCCATGACGACAGTCCCTCCTCATCCTGCCACTATGCCTATTTTAGAAATCCCCTTGTTTCAAACAAGTCCTCCCAAGAGTGCTTCTTCGGAGCAGTTGGTATTTCAGAGGAAAAGGAAATCCTCTACTCCTGTGCCAGTGATTATATCAGACTCTCCATCTCCTCCTACTGTGTTGCAAAATCTCCTCTCCCTTTGCCGGAACCAATGGTTACCCACATCCCGAGGTGGGGCCATATGTGGTTCACCAACCCACATATGAGATATATGTTCCTCCTCATCCTAAAAAACCTAAAAAGTCCAAATCATTCAGAGATGGGAAAAAGGTTGTTTCCCACCATATTTTTCGGTCCCTGTGCAGCCTGAGGATGAGGGAACCTCTCAGCCTTCCATGCCATCGAGACTCACTGTCAGTACCAGTCTAGACACCGGAGCCTCCAATCTGGCCTCAAAAATCATCCGAAGCCTAACCCCCACCACAGATTCCATAGGAATGTCTCGGATTCCTACCAAATCTCTATTCCAGGAAGGCCTGACTCGAGCACTATCGATAAAGATCCTTACCGTGTTTTACTTTAATGTTTCAGTTTTGCACCTCCTTATAGCGTTATCCCTGCAGAGCTTGGTGTTTTTGGCAGAAGCAGCGGCTCAATCTTCGGATCAGTCGAAGCAAATCCGCAAGCTTCAGAAGAAAGATGATGCCATTTCTTGGAACATTACCCAAACTTTAGCCGCATCTGAACGTGCCCGACAATTGCACGTAGTGGAAGTCACCTCCTTGCAATGAGAGATGATTCGAATGCAGGATCGTTTGGAGAGAGCGTGTGAAGACATTTCCTCTCTTCGCCAAAGAGTGGATTCATCCCGCAAGGACTTGATAGAAGCATGTAAAGGTGTCTCCGCCACCCGAGCGGATGCCTCAGTGGCGCGCAGCGAAGCAGAATATTTAAGGAGCATGCAGCTCAAAGGAAAGCGGAGGTGATTCTCTTAACCCAGACTGTGGATGGCTTGAAGAAAGAGGTGGTGTTGCTTACAGCTGAACAAGCACGTAAGGATGAGGAAATAACACTTCTGAAGACTGAGGCCATAAACGCCAAATCTGAAGTAGAAAAGTTTATGACCGAAGCCCATGGTGCAAGGAATGCGTTGGAGGCTTATAAACACGAGGAAAAGGAAAGGAAGGCTGATTTCCTCAAGTCTTCGGAGTTTGCGGAGTTGGTGGGAGCCAAAGCCTTCCCCCTTTTGAAGATAGGCTTCGAGGGTTGTAAGGACCAGTTCAAGGCGCATGGCTTCCCTCCGGATGACCAAGATCCTGATTTTTTTAGATTTGAATCTAGTAATAGCATCCTTCCCTAATGATATGTAATGACTCTACCAGAAAAAATTGTGCACGAAATGTACGACGTTTTTATATTTCAAATCTTTATATTTGGCTAAGATAACTATAGCTAAGTCGGAATTTTAGTATAGCCCATCCTAAATAATTTGTACCATAATAAAAGTATGGAAATACCTCAATCAGGCGATCTTTTTAGACGCGAGCGTGTTTTAACAAGAACACTCTTCTTTATTTCCCCAGGTCATTCTTTGCCCCTTTCATTCTTAAGGAATAATATGTGTGACAGACTTTCTGCTTCTCCTAAATGGCTCCAAATTTTTAAGAAAGGTGGTCAAGAGAAAACCCTTATGTAAGGCCCTTATTATAAACATATTGCCCTCTTCAGGATCTTTCATGAGGCGAAGAAGAAAGAAATAGAGAGTAAATTAATCCTAACCAAGCACACAACTCCCAAAAAGCGTTAAAATGCTATGCAAAATAACTTGAACCTTGTTGAAGAGGTAAAAAAGATTCCACATAAAACAAGATGATATTGATATCAACAAATAGCACCATATTGTCGCAAACGAGAGTATCGCCTCTGAATCACTGTTTATTTTACTTTTAAATTCTCCATCTCATGCTCTCAAGCTCTCATGCTCTCATGCGCTAAAGCGCTCAAGCTCTCAAGCTCTCATGCTCTCAAGCTCTCATGCGCTCAAGCTCTCATGCTCTCAAGCTCTCGTGCTCTCATGTGCTCAAGCTCTCGAGCTCTCATGCTCTCAAGCTCTCGTGCTCTCATGGGCTAAAGCTCTCATGCGCTCAAGCTCTCATGCTCTCATGTTCTCAAGCTCCCAAGCTCTCAAGCTCTCATGCGCTCAAGCTCTCATGCACTCAAGCGCTCAAGCTCTCATGCTCTCAAGCTCAAGCTTTCATGCTCTCATGCTCTCAAGCTCTCATGCTCCCATGCGCTCAAGCTCGCATGCTCTCATGCTATCAATCTCCCATGCTCTCATGCTCTCAAGCGCTCAAGCTCTCATGCTCTCATGCGCTCAAGCTCTCAAGCTCTCATGCGCTCAAGCTCTCATGCTCTCATGCTCTCAAGCTCTCAAGACATAGAAGCAAAACAAAAGTATTCGACAATATCCAAACATGCATCATACATTAAGCAAAAGATATTGGATTACATCATACCTACTAGGCATAATATTTTCGTAAATGAAAAGCATTCCAAGGACGAGCTAACGGCTGACCGGCACTCTTTTCCAAGTAATAAGCACCCGTGCTGGTCCTTTGGAGGACCTTGTAAGGAACCTCCCACAGCGGTTCAAGCTTCCCTACTTCTCCTGCTGGTTGCCTCTTCTTCAAGACCAAATCCCCAATCTGGAAATCTCGCCGCTTGACCCTTTGATTGTAAGCACGAATCATTCTTCCCTATATGCTTCCATGCGGAGTAGACAGTGCTCCCTCTTTTCCTCGTTGATTCTAACTCCTGAGCCCGCCTTCCACCATTACCTTCGTCATATGCTTCAATTCTTGCAGATGCCATTCCTATCTCTACGGGTAACACTGCTCCGCGCCATATACCATACTGAAAGGAGTTTCCCCTGTGGCAGCCCAAGGTTTTGTCCGTAAACCCAGAGCATACTTGGCAATTCATCCACCCAATCCTTCCCCACACCATGCAAGCGTGTTTTCAAAGCTTGAACTAGATCTATTAGTGACTTCCACTTGACCATTACTCTGAGGATAGGCCACATAAGTGAAATCTTGTTGAATTTTCATCTCTTGACACCACATGACAACCTTTTTTTCCCTGGAATTGTCTAGAGTTATCTGACACCAGCTTCCTTGGTATGCCAAATCGACATACTATATTTTTCCACAGAAACTTCAACATACTAGTAAGAATTTCTTCTGTACGGGGGCGATTGGAAAAGGCCCCCACAATATCGATTCCCCATTGGTCAAAAGGGCAAGAAGAGACAACATCCTGCATGAGTTCAGCAGGTTGCCACTGGAAATGAGCGTGCTTTTGACAACTATCACAAGAATTCACTAACTGGAAAGAATCTTTCACCATAGTGGGCCAAAAATGTCCTGATAACAAAGCTTTTCGTGACAGCGCATATTCTCCCAGGTGATTTCCGCAGCATTCTTCATGGATCTCTCTCAGCACATATTGAGCATCTTCATGTGTTAGGCATCGCAACAGAGGTTGCACGAGAGACCTTTTGTATAGGATGTCATCAATCAAAACAAACCGGGAGGCCTTCCTCTGTATCTTTCTGGCTAAGTTTTTATCAGAGAGCATCTCAGCATCCTGCACATATTTCATTATTGGAGTCATTCAACTATCGAGTGTGGGAGTAGCCATTGGTTGAGATGAGGTGTCACTCTGAGGTAATAACTCTATTTCAAGCACCATTTCTCTGTCGGATATGGTCACCAAAGAGGTAGCCAATTTTGCCAAACGATCTGCTTCCTCATTCTCTTCTCTTGGAATTTGCTCAATTCTCCACTCTATGAAATGATTGGACATGTCTTGTATCAGCTGGTGGTAGTCAATCAACTTTTCACAACGGGTTTTAAATTCCCCGTTCAACTGCTGGGTCGCCAATTGGAAGTCGGAATATAAGACCACTCTTTGAGCATTCATTTCTCGAGCTGCACGCAGACCAAAGATCACTGCTTCATATTTGGCAGCATTATTAGTTATTCTGAAGTCCAGCCGAACTATTATCTTGACATTTTCACCTTAGGGAGAGATCATTACCACCCCTGCACCACTTCCCTCCTGGTTTGACGCCCCATCCACATAAATCTTCCACAGATCCTCTGTCTCAGAGTGGATTATCTCGGCAATAAAGTATGAATGAGCTTGAGCTTTAATGGCAGTCTTGGCTTGATACTCGATATCATACTGACTCAACTCTATTGTCCATTTCACCAGAAGGCCTGATATCCCCGGTTGTGACATAATCCACCCCAGATGGCTATTGGTGAGCACTGTGATCGGATGAGATAAGAAGTATGGTCGCAAACGCCTTGCGTTGATAACCAAGGATAGAGATAACTTTTCCACCTCCGGATACCTCAACTCAGCTCCCTTCAAAGCATGATTACATAATATACTGGTCTTTGTTCTCGGCCTTCTTGCTTAATCAATACTGAACTGATAACATACTCAGTCACGGACAGGTATATCCACAATCTTTCTTCTGGTTCTGGCTTCACTAAGGTGGGTAAGGCTGTTAAGTGCAACTTCAACTCCTGAAAGGCTTTTTCACATTGTTCTCCCCACTCGAATGGTTTAGCCTTCCTCAATACCCGGAAAAATGGAAAACTGCGATGAGCCGATCTGGAAATAAACCGAGATAAGGCTGTTATACGCCCAGTCAACTTCTGTACTTCTTTTATATTTCTGGGAGACATCATTTCTTGAATGGCTTTGACTTTATCTGGATTGACCTTGATGCTTTTGTCTGTCACAATATATCCCAGGAATTTCCCCTTCTTGACTCCGAATACACACTTGGATGGATTCAACCTCATTCCATACTTATTCAGTGTAGCAAAAGTTTCTTCTAGTCGGAGATAAGGTCGGTAGGGCTTTTGGATTTGATGAGGATAACATCCACATATACCTCTATATTCTGCCTGAGCTGTCCTTCAAAGAACTTGTCCATCAGTCGTTGGTATGTCTCCCCTGCATTCTTTAAACCAAATGGCATGACAACATAACAATAAGTCCCATCGGATGTTAAAAAACTTACTTTCTCCTGATCTTTTCGGACCAGAGGGATTTGGTGATATCCTTGATAAGCATCCATTAAGCACAAAATATCGAAACCGGAGGTAGAATCGACGAGCTGGTCGATCCGAGGTAAAGGGTAACAATCCTTAGGGCAGGCTTTATTCAAGTCCCTGAAATCAACACAGACTCTCCACTTTCCTGAAGACTTTGGGACCAGAAACACATTAGATAGCCAACCGGGAATTGGACTTCGCGAATATGGTCTGCCTCCAACAACCTTCGCACCTCTTCTCTTATGATTTTGTCTTTCTCTGGACCAAAATGACGCTTTTTCTGTTTAATTATCCTGGCTTCATCTCGTACGTTTAAGGCATGCTCCGCTACTTCGGGGGATATTCCTCTTAAGTCTGAAGGTGACCAGATCCTTAGCTACCCGAAGGGTCCTCCCTGGTTGGCTATCGTCTAAGGTCACCTCCTCTTGCTCGTCAAACACGGACTGCAACTCTTTTCTTCCTATCACACATACTTCTTGACCTTTTTGCCCAAAACCAGTCATTTCCTCTTTTCTAGCCCGTTTTAACTCTATTTTGACAGTCTCTGCATAGCACTTCTTAGAGGAAGGCTGATCTCCTCTCACCTCTCCAACTTTCGTTCCTGCAGGGAACTTCAGCTTTTGATGGTACTGTGGGGAAAATATTTATAAGTTTTGATGATCATAAACATCTACCGAGTGCACAGACATCTACCGGACAAAGACATCTACTGAGTGCAGACATCTACCGGACACAGACATCTACCGGGCACAGACATCTACCGAGTGCACAGACATCTATCGGACATAGACATCTACCGGGCACAGACATCTACCGGATAAAGACATCTACCGAGTGCACAGAATCTACCGGACACAGACATCTACCAGACAAATACATCTACCGAGTCCACAGACATCTACCAAACAAAGACATCTTCCTGACAAAGATATCTACTGAGTGCACAGACATCTACCGGACATAGACATCTACCGGGCACAGACATCTACCAGACAAAGACATCTATTGACTGCACAGACATCTACCGGACACAGACATCTACCGGACAAAAGACATCTACGAGTGCACAGACATCTACCGTCTAACGGACACAGACATCTACTGGACACAGACATCTACCAGACAAAGACATCTACTGAGTGCACAGACATCTACCGACACAGACATCTACCGATAAAGACATCTCCCCAGTGCACAGACATCTACCGGATAAAGACATCTACCG
>CAJQUN010002473.1:0-26256 GCA_907163345.1 Haberlea rhodopensis | reverse complement strand
ATCAGCCCAAAAATTTTATAAACCATTTAAAAAATATAGGGTATTTCAAAATAAGTATTAAATTATATATTACATATATAATATTAATGAAGATTTTGGCACCCATTGTATCTTCCCACATGATTAATCACAGGGCATCGGATTTTAAACATAACATCTTACCGACATTCATTTAAAAAAATATTAAAACATAAATGATTAAATATTAACATCATATTTTATAATATAATAATATCTTACAAACATCCAAAATATTGAAAGATATATAATATATAAGAGTGCAGGATGTTGACTGCTTGCACCTCATCAACTCCTCATTAATGATCTTATCTTTCCTCTGCACATTCCAGTTTCATACCACTTTCTTTTCTCTAATGAAAGTGAAAATACAATCTGAGCTTTGGGCCGGCATTTGCCGGAGTGGTAAGCTCACATCCCTCTTTTGGGAATAGCACTTCTCAGCGCAAAAAACTTTAGCCCCTCCCCCAATAAAATATAAACCCAACTGTGGCGTCTCCTAATGAGTGGTTGGCGTCTTGAGTCAATTTGTTAATAATCATATTTCATGTTATTTTGTTAATATATTTTTAAATTAGGTTTAATATTAAAAACCAAAAGCCCTTGGTAATCGGACTAGCATAAGAATGATTGTGAAGCAGATCATCATTTTCCCAGAAATTATGTATGGTGATGAGAAGGGGTCGAAGATCATTTGGGTCAAATGGCTTTAAAAAAAAGAGCATACATGAATCGGAGGTGGACCTGCTTAGGATTATTTCGAGGTACTACGGTCGTAAGGTCTTGCATGATGGTTTCATGCCGTTGCGGCAAAGGAGGGCGTCAAGGAGACGGCACTGTGGCCAATAGTGAAGCATATCGCGGAGAAGGTGAATACAAGGGCTGTTACTTTTTACGGCTCATTGTTGATTGTTGGAAAGAGGAATGGGTCTATGGCCCATCTACAAACATTAAGGCTTTGAAGTAAAGAAACGAGATTCAGATAGTATCAAGATACTATGAAGTAATCAGGATGGGCTCAAGTTTTCTCCACAAATGTTGGAGTGGAATTGCAGATCTTCCAGCCTTCAAGAAGCTATATCCCCCCTGCAACTTGAGGACAAGGTGCTCTCAAAGGGAGGAGTAATATACGATCTTTGCAGCGAAAGAATGAAGGATGAGTACAAAGCTAGGCGAAACACCACAGAAGTCGCAGATTATATAACCACTTCACTATAATTGTTAGTTACAAGAAGTAGAGCAGTTACATGATAATTGAGATTCATTACATGCATAGTTGTAAGCAGTTAGGTGGATGGATATAAGATGTAATACATGCATGTAAACACAACAATGGATTGGTAAATGAAAGTTCTTCTCATTCATTCTTCTATTCTTCTTGATCTCAATTTTTTTTGTTCTTTCCCAATCTCTTTAGGGATTAGCGATCTCAAATTTGCTACCTACCTCACTATGCTATTGGAATCAAGCAACTTGCAAAGATGAAGGTATAATCCTTGTTTGGACGCAAATATGAGTATCCAAATCGATATCAGCTTGTGGCACGAGTAAGTTTGAATTCCTAGTAATATACAGATCAGAAAATCCACGAGGATAAACAATCATCGCCATAACCTGGATTTGCTGATCAGAATCAAAATCAATGTAAACAGGTTAAGTGAAGTTTGGCCTGATGTAGATGAGGGGATGGCCGGGAGAGGAGTAGCGGTAACCGCAGCACATACTTTGCCATGTTTTCTTTCCTTTCCTTTCCCCCTCCGCCTCCTACGATTGTGTTTGGTCCTCAATGCTCCGCCGTATTCTTTTCTTTTTATATCACATTGCTGTAATTTGCTTATTTCCATATTATTTACTCAAATTCAAGAATTATTTTATTGATGAAATCTAGTATATATATATACATATATGTCGAATTGGAATTAAAATAAGATTAATTTTAGTTATTCTCATCTGCAATTCTCTATCATTTAATCTTCACATTAGTTAGAAGTTAATTAAAACCCGTCAAAATTGTAAAATCATATGTTTAGATAAAATAAATGATAAAATTTAAAAAATGATATTTTTAAATAAAAATATCCAACTAATAATTTCTATAAAAAAAAAAGTAACATTATGGCAGCTATTATTATAGTAGGACAAATTAAAACTTACAATTAATTAAATTATTGTGAAATTACACATAGCATAATTAACCAAAGTATAAAATTCGACCATAGTATTCAGCTAGTTAAATTTAAAAACAAGAGTGTAGCAACAATAGCAAACACTAATTAAAAATACAATAATCGCATTATGATGAAATTACTATATATTATTAGTTATCAGATTAAATAAGTGAAGAAAATAATAGTTTAATTTTGAATATAATAAACAGAATGATCAAATGTGCGGGAAGTGCCTGGTGTGAAGTAATAGCTGTGTAAAAAGAACATAGTCCATAACAAGTATTATATGCATGATAATCCCCATTCCCAGGACTCAAACACCAATGTCGACAACGAAGTTACAAAACATATCGAGCTGTGTTCCCCAGAAGACGATCCACAGCAGCGTGAACATTTCCTGACGTAGCGCGGAGCGCTCTAATTTTTCTTCCCTGTCGTAAAAACCCATATCTTGAAGCTGTGATAGCTGCGTCGCGTACAGTTCCTCCGGGGGCACTACAGAAAAAAAATACAAAACTAGAAACTTGTGTTTTTTGATCGAAAAAAGGTACACAATAACAACCAAGATCGGTAGAAGAGTTTAACCACTAGAATTGATTGTGTTTGGTGGAACATTCAAACCACCAGCTCCAAATCCACCAAGCAAATGTTCATCACATATCCAGACCATAATAACCCATTGGGTTTTGTTCTAATCTGCATTTCGTACACAAGAATAATCTGTTGCGTATGAAACATCCATCACTTCAATATATATAAATTTGGTTCCTACCTGTACACCTGATTGATACTGTCCTCCTTCCCTGAATATAAAAACAAAAAATTGATCACAAGAAAATTCCAAATTACTGAAAAACAAAAATACTGAAACTTGGTTTATTTATGCCTCAGCAGCAAAAGCATCCCAAAAGTAAAAGTAGGCAGAGCATAGCAGCAGTAACAACAAGAATTGTCTGTACTTAATGATGCATCTACTAGATGATCTCTTATTAACATAGGAGTCTACTCCAACACGTGAACAACACTGCCGAAGCATAATTTACGAGGGAGATCACCCCAGATTTAACAACTGCAATTCTACACATTTAAAGCGATCCAATTGACCTCTGACGTAATATTAAAGAACTCAAGCACAGATACTTAAAATTAACTTCTGACAGCAATGAAAACATGCGAACTACTACTGATGACAAGGCGATTTGGAAAGAAGTAACCAACAAAGTATTCAATTATCTACAAGTACTGTATGACTGAGCAGAAAAGAACTATTTTGACTGAATGAAGGCAATAGCCATAAATAGCAGAACATTCAAAAATAACTCATATGGAAGGACAGTTGCATCGATAAATGTTTTACGCAGACAACTAGATCCAAGTCATCAATTAAAATTAAAATAACATAACAGAAACAAATAAGTCAAAACAGAAGTTTCTCACTCACGGGGTGGATTGCTGCCGGCTAAGTTGAGAGAGTTGTTGCTGCAAAGCCATCATTTGCTGAGACGGAAAAAACACAATAAGAAAAAGGAGCCCCAACAATCTTATAACCTACATAAAAACTCATTTATCCTATATAATTATTCTCCAGCTGTAAAACTAAACCATTTACAACATAAATCATCCAAAATATTTATGCCAGTATTCAATATGAATAACCAACCGGTTCAGCATGAGTTTTAATCCTGAATTGTCCTAGCATCTTAAAGAGATGATTATCATGGAAATTATCAACAACATTACTAATGCAACGATACAAAGTTAGTTTAAACAAAGTTACACATATAGTACTAAAATAACTGAAAAAATGGTAAGACTTAAACATTAAACTGTAGATAGGGAGTGGGTTGAAGAGTCTCCATCCAAAAAAAAATAAATTTTCTAAAACTAAACCACCACATCCCAAGAAAAATAAAATATCATTTCACCCCCCCCTGTCCACCTCCTGTTGCCTCCCATCCAATTATTGGGTCCAAACACCCCTGAGCCCGCCCCGCAACTATAAATGAAACACTATTATGATTTAGTTGTATATTTGTCACCCACATAATTCTTCAACTTTTACATGGCATTATCATACAGTACAAATTTACGTGTCTTGCCTATGTGTAAGTTTACATGTCAGATTACACACCACATCCGGGTGCTTAATACGCTAATATCTGATCTCGCTCAATTTATCAATATACAATGAATCAATATCTACTCAAAAACTTCAATACAATATCAAGTAATCATATCACTTCAAGAAGAAAAATTCATTGTTATCACTCAAATTAAACTAATAAAACCGAGTTTGATTTTCAGTGTGTCGTGATGTTGAACCACCATAGCCCACTAGAAAATTGTTTTAGCTTGCTAAAGGAGTGCCTAGAGTGTGGGGGCTCATCAGGCCCAAGGGAGCGTGCCTGAAAACACCTCAGGCACACCAATATTTAAGAGGCCTCGCATAGTAGCCCACACTGGCCTCCAATCAGAACCTATCCTGCAACAACTCCAGCAATTTTCTTTAGCATTTTTTGGCTTTTCGGAGGTGGTTTTTGCTATTTTCTTTCATTTCTTTTCATATTTATTTATAAATCTTTAGAAAAATTTCTTACTACTAACTGACTAAATTTATTAGTTTTTATGTTATCAAGTAGTTTTATTGGCTGAAAATTCGATTTTAGATCAAATATTTAACGCTAAATATAATAATCGGAATTTGGTTGCTTATTTCCAAATCTGGGATTTATACCTAATAGTTTTAACTAAATATTAGTTTAAGGCTAAAGTTTATTTGTTTATGCCTTATGTTTGAAGTTGATCAGAATTGTTGATGCATAATTTTTTTAATCCTTGAATGCACCTCTTCTTTATTAACATAACAGTATCAAAGAGTGAGAGGACGAAGACCTGTATGCGGAATGAGTTCAAAAATGTATCTCTTATCAGTATTAAGCGTTGTGTTGTTTATGTGTATAACCGAAAAAACTTACAGTTCATTTTAAAAATGATCAAACTACCAGTTTAATAACAAACCAATTAATCAATGGTCTAAGTCTAAAATCTTTGATTGGCACATGCCTTGCGCCTCAGGCTCCAAGATCCCTTAGCGCCTTGACACATGTCGTGCACTTAATAACTAAAGCTATCTCAACTGAAAGTAACAAATCTTTTTTCAGAAAATAAAGTAAAAAATGCGGATAGAGGCATACCTGCATCATTTCAGGAGAGGTCAACTCACGAACAAGTTCAGGGTTTTGCATCATTTCTCTCAACTGAGGGTTCATATCAAGCATGCTGCGAAGTTGAGGATTTAAGCCAACGATCTGCAATCAAGTTGTAGCTCATGGAAAAGTAGCGGCAAGTAAAATTAGTTAAATCAATTTATTACAATATAGGTGGTTGTACTTGATCCATGTACTGAGGATTAGAGAGCAGATTTTGCATCATCTGTGTCACGGCCGGATTCTGCAATAACTGACTGAATACAGAGGGATCTGGCATGCCCATTTGCTCCAATCCAGGAACACCAAGCCCTCTCACCCCAGCACAACAGAGGGTAGTCTCGCATCACCAGTTGCATTAGTTCTTGTAGCATTATTTGATTCTGAACCACCTAAAATATCACATTGGGAGATCATATGAAGAGTTCCTTAAAAATATATGCAGAGAAAGAAACTACAATACAATGCAACGAGAGGGGAAAATCTGTTGGACCAAAAAATAAAATTACTGGATATATTGAACAGTTCCTACTCAACCAAGTAGGAAGGCTCTATAAGATTTCCCTTCTTCAATTGGTTAGGCATGTAAAGCATGAAAAATATACACATAAGACAAAACATTAAAACTAAATGAATACATAAATTACCATGTGAAAATACTGCATGAGGTGCAAAGCAACCGGCGCTTCAACTAGATCAGAAAATGTAGGGATAACTATGGTTTGCAAGGCATAGATGGGAACCAAAGAGCAGAAAGCAGATAATCTTATTGAATAGAGAGAGAAAAGAAATGGAGAACCATGTTCGCTTCACGTTTTCCAGATAAGTAAAGGAAAATGAAGAAAATATGGACATGACAAGCTAACTAAAACTTGAGGATTTTACAAAGCAAAATAAAATTGCAATATTTAATATTTAATCAATTCTTATCTAACCAGAATTACCCCAAGGGTTGGAAGAGGATTGCTGTTTGGGATTGTGGTTCCTGTGGTCATTTCAGGACCGGTGGCTGACAGATCAGATCCCTCTTGGTTTTGAGTAGCACCTTGATTCCTCAATAGAGCTGCAAATGGATTTGATGCCACATCAGTTCCAGTGCCACCACCCATTATTGTTGCGTTTAATAAGGGTTCTTGGACATTTTCATACATGCGCCTGAGCATATTAAATCCCTCAGGAGAAGATTCAATATTACTCATGGCCCTGTCAGTGTTCCGCATCATCTCACGCATTAACTCCGGATTCCGTGCAGCTTCAAGTGTTTGCCTAAGGATACTCGGATCATTAAGAATGTGAGAAAGTTCCGGATTCCGATCCATGATCTCACGCATTTGAGGGTTACTCATTATTAAGCCGCGCATAACCTCAGGGTTGTTCATTAGGCTTTGGATCGCAGGAGTGTTCATTATATCCCTCATCATGTTAGGGTTCTGAGTTAGCTGTTGCTGCAACTGTTCAAACTCTGGAAGTCCAGTTCCAAATCCAGATGCCCCTGTGCCACCAGTTGTTCCTAAACCAAGCCCAGGAACAATGAAGCACCTCCATCAGTGACCCCAGCGCCACCATTATTGGGGGCAGCACTGGGAGGAACAGCAGAGGGTGCTGCTGCAACAGGCGCAGAACCACGAACCATATGGACAGTGTGATCTGCCTGCAAACCTGTTTAAGAAAGAATTAATAGTTTTATGCTATATGAAGATGAAGGTTAGCAGCATCAATATTATGAAAAATTTACTTGGCAATCCAAGGGGAAAAGACTATGACTGTGTATCGTTCATGTTGAACGCTTCAACTAAAGATTTTTTAGTAAAACAAGAGATAAATTGGTAATTGAAAAAAGATAAAATTTCAACAGCATTCAGATATACATTATGAAGAGATAAATGACCAACAATGTTTTAGCTTTTGTGTTTGTGTCTTTACAAAGGAAAAAGTGAGAATAGGCACCAACCAAGCACATTGCTATCAATATATGGAACATGTCCTTTTCCTTGCAGCCAACAAACTCACTATTTTAATGAGGATAGTGAATATTTATATGCTTCTTGAACGGCTTCAATGAACAATAAACGAAATCGGAAACATCAAATGGTTCAACCCTCATGAAAAAGGAGAGGCACAAAAAAAATTCCCATTTTCCAGTAATGCTACACCAAGAGTCATCTAAAAATGCCCAAATTAGACACGCCAAACATATTTCCAGTAATTGGATGCATCTCTTAACCTGCATCATGAATTCATAACGCATATCCTAATTCCCCCTCATTCGTGTATTGTCTTTCATTCGTTTGATGCCAAGCTTGTGTTTTCGGCAAGTTTATAACTAATTCAAACCCAACGTTTGGGTATTCAAGGTACGACTATCTTGAATTTCAATAATATTCGCACAGCTATTTATTTGCCTGAATATGCAAACAATTAAAAAATAACTAATGTCAACAATCTACTATGATTTATTTATCCAAATGTATGAACATAGGGTCCACGGACTACGGACGAAGTATGATTTATCCAAATGTACGTGACCCCCAACCAAAAACCTCAAAATACTAAACTGCAACTTAGCATTTTTAAGAAACTATTTGTTTCAAAAATTATGTTTCCAATACTTCGGCGAAAGTCGGTACGACTACATACTTGCATACAATTGAAATCCGCGAGACTAACTATAGAAGGAAACATGGAAATTTCTACAAAATAATAAGGTAGCAGGTTAGAACAGCATACCATAAGAGACGAGGGTTTGGTCGTCCTTCAAGATCCGACCTTTGTAGATCAACCGCTGTTGTTCCGCAGGGACATCGCAATTCTGCGCCAATAAACCTTTGAACTCCCCCACCGTGGATTGGACAGTCGTTCGCACCGAAAATTTAGAGCCGTTGGAGCATCGGATGTTAATATTCACCTCTTCCCCTCCAACGACGCCGACGCCTGTCTCTCCCTCTGTATCCATCGATCTTTTTTTCTCGAGAAGCTCGATCCCAAATTCAAAACCCTAAAATGATAAGGGTCACAGATGTTAAATTGATTGCAACAACTACAAGTTTAGCAAAACAAATTGTGATGGAGATCAAATTAATTACTCAGAAATCAGAATCATATACTTATATATAAATATATGTGTATAACACGTATAAATGTACGAGAGAGAGAGAGAGAGAGAGGTGGGAGACGCATACCGAGGAGGTGAATTTGATCGGGGTAGAAAGAAGAAGGTTTACTAGGTTGACTTCGGTCGGAATATTCCTTGAAACGTTTATGTATGGGGGATAAAAACGTCATTTCATATCATTGGTCCATTACGGCCAATTCTATGATATCTTTTTTTTAAAAAGGAATTCTTGAATTTCTTTTGAGATATAACCATTGGTTACAATTGCAGGACTCAAAAGTAGAGCTTTTGATTGGGTTTGGTATCGAGTTTGTCCAACCCACCACACAAAATATATAATTGAGTTAACATTTTCATAACCCATTTGAAAATGGGTCAAAATGGGTTAACGTATTTAGGTTATGGATTGGATGCGTTGACCCACATGTTGTTAAAGATAATGTAAATATTAAAATAACTTTATCCGACGAGTAATCAAATATTCTAGAGATTACTGCTAAAATAAAGAGGAAGAAATTGAGAAGATGAAATGATATAAATATTATGATCGATGAATTTTGAAGAAGTTTATATTATTTATTAAGGTTTGTTGAACTTCATGTAATTTTAATTTTTTATTAAATTATTTGATCAAATTTTATTGATAAATATAATATAAGGATTATTAGTAATTTAATTAATTAAAATCTACTAACATTATTTTTTTATTTTTTATTTTTTGGAGGGTTTGTCTGTCTCATCCATAATACGTTTTGGTTGGGTAAGGTTGGGTTTTTTAACCCACCTGGAGGTGAGCTTAAACCCTTACCATTCTGAACCATCACATTTCCACTCGATTCACAACCCACACCCGATCCGTTACATAAATGCTCTGGCCGGGGATGGATCCCACGCGCCGTCACCCTCATTCTCGGAAAACGGCGTAGGGCCCCTCGTCACCGGCGCGGTCGAGCAGGTCATGGAGGCCATGCACGCCCCCGTCTACTTCGAAAAATACGACATCCACGGGGACATGAAAACTGTCCCTTCCGAGGTGATCGATTCCATTAAGAGAAACAAGGTTTGTCTTAAAGGAGGATTAAAAACTCCGGTTGGCGAAGTGTTAATTCTCTCAATATGATTTTGAGGAAGGAGCTGGATCTTTACGCTTCGCTCGTCCATTGCTTTAATCTGAAGGGTTTGCCTACGCGGCATGAGAATGTAGATATTGTCGTGATTCGGGGGAATATAGAGGGAGAGTACTCGGGGCTCGAGCATGAGGTTGTTCCGGGAGTTGTAGTTTGTGTTGAGCCTGAAAATAAAATGAACATGAATATTTATGTGGTTTGTTAATTGCCTGCGACAGGAAACACGATACCACGGTAGGAAACATAATGTATCGTGGTTCGACAATTGCATACGTCTACGAGAGTGTGGAGAAAACACAATATACTTGCAAGAACTCTCGATCACCTCACACTCACAAATATACAATACACTCCTATTCTTGAGTTTGAATGCAAGGCTTCATATATTTGCAGCTCACTCAGTGAATATCAATCATCTTGAGTTTTGCAACCTCCATTAATGACAATTCAAGACAATCAAAGCTATCGTAACTCAACATGTTTCCACCTTCTAAGCCACCATATGAATAGTGCTTTATGTAAAAGAGCTACTAACCAACGATAGAAAGCCTCAAGGTAATCTCCTTTTCATGTAGAATTCAAATCTTGGCCTGGCTATTGTTTTGAAGCAGTCGAAACAGAATGGAATCCGATTGAATCTTGCAAATTGATGCTAAAATCTGAACATTGAAAGTTTCAATTACATTTGATACTTATATAGCAGATTAACAGTCCATGTGCATGTTTCAAGCATGGTCGCAAAAACGGTCGCGGAACTACCGGAACAGGAACAACAACTATGGATGCCACAGTTCATGCTAAAACAGATTAGTAACTATAACGGCAATTTCACGGTTGTCACGTAATGAAATTGCGATTCACGGTTTCACTTTTTTCCATTTTTTTTTTATTTTTACATTCATATTTTTTTCCATTATCTAATTATTTATATTTTTAATTTAAAAGAACTCCGCGAAAATAATCGCGATTGTGCAGTGAAATGTGAATCGAACTAGAACAACAGCCTCCGCGATCTGTCGGCCAACCATGGTTCCAAGTACAAGTTTTCTTAAATTTTCTCTGGAGATTTTCTGGTATTTCTGTTTCTCATTATCGCTAGGTGATTACAATATTCTGCTCAGAAAGAATAGCAAATACGCCTTTGAGTATGCCTATCTCAAAAACAGGAAGAAAGTGGCCGCTGTGCATAAAGCGAACATAATGAAACTTGCGGATGGTCTGTTCTTACCCCAGTATACAGTACAATAAGATATGTGAACAATTGCTCCATCCAGCTTGTTTCCAAGCCAGAGCAATTTGATGTTATGGTAAGGGACTATTTTTCGTTTTCCCCATGCTTATGCTAAGAAAAAATTATAAAGGTACACAGATTTAGTTTGAGGAACATCAATTGATGCCTTCCAGATTTTTTATTCAAAAGAATCGTGAACTCTAACACCATCAATAATTAATTTTGTATATAAAGATACATAAATCAACCCTTAGCACTCAAGACCATAATTTGCTTCCTTGATTTGTGATGATTGATCTCGGTTGATTTGCTCCCTTAAGCACACAGATTCATATCTTCATGTCCATTATTTGTGCATGATTTTTGCCTTCCAGATATTATGGTCCTAGATGTGCGTTGGTTGCCTTTGTTGATAAAGTCCAGCATTGCCAACTTCCTTCTTTGGATGATCATTCCTTGATTTGAGTACCAACTTCCTTCTTTGGATGATCATTCCTTGATTTGAGTGTGTTCCAGTTTCAGAATTGATTTTGTTGAGGCCTTCTTTCCTTTCTTGTGCTTCACTTTGTTTGGAAGAATTGTCTTGCTAATACTAATACCCTCCCGCAAACTTTGCCGGGGTTGGAGGCAAAGTTTGTTCCGGAAGTAGAGGAGAGCTGATTTGGACATAGGCTTAGTGAAGAGGTCAGAAACTTGTTGTGTAGAAGGAGTGTGATGAGTAACAAGGAGACCACAAGCAACCCTTTCGCGAAAAAATGATAGTCCAGCTCTATGTGTTTGCTTCGTGCATGGAATACCGGATTTACGGTCATATGTAAGGCACTGAGATTGTCACAATAGAGAGTAGGAGTTGATGACAAGGGAATGCGAAGGTCTTTGAGAATGTAGGACAACCAAGTAAGTTCAGCGGCAGTATTAGCCATGGCACGGTATTCGGCTTCTGTACTTGAACGAGAGATGGTATGTTGTTTCTTTGCACACCAGGAAATAAGGTTCCGCCCAAGGAAAGTACAATAGCCAGTGGTAGAACGTCTTGTGGTAGGGCAACCTGCTCAATCAGCGTCTGAGAATGCAGATAAGTCAAGTGTAGTATGTGGAAAAAAATGCAATCCTGTTTCAATTGTTCCTTTAACATATCGTAAAATACGATGAACAAATTTTAAATGTGTTATAGTCGGGGCATGCATAAATTGGGAAACATAATTAACACTATAAGAGAGATCAGGGCGAGTGAGTGTTAAGTATTGTAGAGCGCAACAAGACCGCGATAATAGCTTGGATTGTCCCAGAGAGTATCGTGGGTGGATGTTTTGATTTTGGCTTCAAGGGGCGTGCTCATTGGTTTGCAATCAACCATATGAGCACGCTCCAATATGTTAACAGCATAGTGGGACTGTGAGAGATGTAGACCATTGATGTTGGTGTGAGTTCAATTCCAAGAAAGTGGTGAATGGGCCCGAGATCTTTCATAGCAAATTCGGTGGTTAATAAAGTTACAAATTTTAAAACAAATTGTGAAGTGGATCCAGTGAGTAACATATCGTCTACATAGAGAAGGGTCAGCAGCTAAACTGCAAAAAAAAACCATATTTAATGAGAAATGTACTAAAACGATCAAACCAAGCACGTGGAGCTTGCTTTAGACCATAAAGCATGCGCTGGAGTTTGCACACATGCGTGGGATGCTGTGGATCTGCCATTCCGGGTGGTTGCTGCATAAAAAGATTTTCAGAGATTAGACCATGTAAGAAAGCATTTTTAACGTCCAATTGGCGAATAGTCCATTTTTGAACAAGGGCAATAGTTATGATCATGGGAATGGTTCCTGGTTTGATGACCGCAGAAAACGTTTCGGTGTAATAAACTCCATCAATTTGGTGATACCATTTTGCAACTAAACGGGCTTTGAGTCGATCCAAAGAACCGTCTGGCTTAAGTTTAGTTTTAAACACCCATTTCGAACCGATGATATGCATGTTAGAGGTGCGTGGAACGAGTATCCAAGTCTTGTTTTCATGAAGAGCAGCTAATTAACTAAAGAACTATGGTGAACTAACTAAGTAGGTCACGTAATCTGAATTTTCTTATTTTGAATCCATATTGCACGTAAGTTTCTGTGTATTGATTGATTATTCACAGCACCTTTCCTTGTGTAAGTGATTTTTATTTGGTTTAAATATGTTGCCATTCTTGTTTGATTGAGTTTCCCGTTGGGACACTGATTGAGGCTTGATAGTCTTGATGTTTTATTTCCTCCATAAATTCCGAGTCTTTCCTTTTACGTCCCTTAACAACCTCAGTGCCTTTGGTTTGGTTTCTGTCATTTGTGTTGTTGCAGCTAATACCCTACCGCAAACTATGTCGGGGACAGAGACAAAGTTTGTCATAAAAGTAAAGAAGAGCAGCTTTTCATTTGTGTGGTGAAGATATCCGTTATTTGATCCGTGTCGGCTGGATTCGAGCTTGCTCATGGTCGCTGGGTTCAAGCGGGAGAGGATGATGGCTACTGCTTGGACTTGCTTAGGAGGTTGGTCGAGCTCGCGGCTCGCCGATCTATTGTTGCGGTAGCTGGCTCACGCTGGAAGCGGTAACTCTTTTTTCTTTGTGTTATTTTTACCTTGTGTCGGTGACTGGTACTGCAACAATTGTTTGGGCCGCTGTTGCGCGGCTGATGCTACAACAATGATTTTGGCCGCTGGTTCGCGGCTGCTACTGGAGCATGTTTGGGCCGCTATTTCGCGGCTGATGCTGCAGCAATGTTTGTGGTTTTTTGTGCCCCAATTTGTCGGCGACTTGTGCTGCAACCTATGTTTGGTGTTGCAGCAATGGTTTGTGCGGAAACTTGGACGTATACAGTGATGGTTTGAGCTTGCAGAAGCTGGTTTTTGGTTGGAGCCGCTCACGGGCGGCAGATCGTCGCTCGTGGCGGCTACGGTTACCCGCTCTGATACCAAGAGGAAAAAAATATAAAGGTACACAGATTTAGTTCGAGGAACATCAACGGATGCCTTCCAGATTTTTTATTCAAAAGAATCGTGAACTCTAACACCATCAATAATTAATTCTGTATGTAAAGATACATAAATCAACCCTTAGCACTCAAGACCATAATTTGCTTCCTTGATTTGTGATGATTGATCTCGGTTGATTTGCTCCCTTAAGCACACAGATTCATATCTTCATGTCCATTATTTGTGCATGATTTTTGCCTTCCTGATATTATGGTCCTAGATGTGCGTTGGTTGCCTTTGTTGATAAAGTCCAGCATTGCCAACTTCCTTCTTTGGATGATCATTCCTTGATTGAGTACCAACTTCTTCTTTGTTTGTTGTTAGTTCCTGATCATTCCTTGATTTGAGTGTGTTTCCAGTTCAGAATTGATTTTGTTGAGGCCTTCTTTCCTTTCTTGTGCTTCACTTTGTTTGGAAGAATTGTCATTGCTAATACCCTCCCGCAAACTTTGCCGGGGTTGGAGGCAAAGTTTGTTCCGGGAGTAGAGGAGAGCTGATTTGGACATAGGCTTAGTGAAGAGGTCAGCAACTTGTTGTGTAGAAGGAGTGTGATGAGTAACAAGGAGACCACAAGCAACCCTTTCGCGAAAAAAATGATAGTCCAGCTCTATGTGTTTGCTTCGTGCATGGAATACCGGATTTACGGTCATATGTAAGGCACTGAGATTGTCACAATAGAGAGTAGGAGTTGATGACAAGGGAATGCGAAGGTCTTTGAGAATGTAGGACAACCAAGTAAGTTCAGCGGCAGTATTAGCCATGGCACGGTATTCGGCTTCTGTACTTGAACGAGAGATGGTATGTTGTTTCTTTGCACACCAGGAAATAAGGTTCCGCCCAAGGAAAGTACAATAGGCAGTGGTAGAACGTCTTGTGGTAGGGCAACCTGCTCAATCAACGTCTGAGAATGCAGATAAGTCAAGTGTAGTATGTGGAAAAAAATGCAATCCTGTTTCAATTGTTCCTTTAACATATCGTAAAATACGATGAACAAATTTAAATGTGTTATAGTCGGGGCATGCATAAATTGGGAAACATAATTAACACTATAAGAGAGATCAGGGCGAGTGAGTGTTAAGTATTGTAGAGCGCCAACAATCGCGATAATAGCTTGGATTGTCCAAGAGAGTATCGTGGGTGGATGTTTTGATTTTGGCTTCAAGGGGCGTGCTCATTGGTTTGCAATCAACCATATGAGCACGCTCCAGTATGTTAACATCATAGTGGGATTGTGAGAGATGTAGACCATTGATGTTGGTGTGAGTTCAATTCCAAGAAAGTGGTGAATGGGCCCGAGATCTTTCATAGCAAATTCGGTGGTTAATAAAGTTACAAAATTTTAAACAAATTGTGAAGTGGATCCAGTGAGTAACATATCGTCTACATAGAGAAGGGTAAGCTAAACTGCAAAAAACCATATATTTAATGAGAAATGTACTAAAACGATCAAACCAAGCACGTGGAGCTTGCTTTACACCATAAAGCGTGCGCTGGAGTTTGCACACATGCGTGGGATGCTGTGGATCTGCCATTCCTGGTGGTTGCTGCATAAAAAGATTTTCAGAGATTAGACCATGTAAGAAAGCATTTTTAACGTCCAATTGGCGAATAGTCCATTTTTGAACAAGGGCAATAGTTATGATCATGCGAATGGTTCCTGGTTTGATGACCGCAGAAAACGTTTCGGTGTAATCAACTCCATCAATTTGGTGATACCATTTTGCAACTAAACGGGCTTTGAGTCGATCCAAAGAACCGTCTGGCTTAAGTTTAGTTTTAAACACCCATTTCGAACCGATGATATGCATGTTAGTGGTGCGTGGAACGAGTATCCAAGTCTTGTTTTCATGAAGCAGCTAATTAACTAAAGAACTATGGTGAACTAACTAAGTAGGTCACAAGTAATCTGAATTTTCTTATTTTGAATCCATATTGCACGTAAGTTTCTGTGTATTGATTGATTATTCACAGCACCTTTCCTTGTGTAAGTGATTCTTTATTTGGTTTAAATATGTTGCCATTCTTGTTTGATTGAGTTTCCCGTTGGGACACTGATTGAGGCTTGATAGTCTTGATGCTTTATTTCCTCCATAAATTCCGAGTCTTTCCTTTTACGTCCCTTAACAACCTCAGTGGCTTTGGTTTGGTTTCTGTCATTTGTGTTGTTGCTGCTAATACCCTACCGCAAACTATGTCGGGGACAGAGACAAAGTTTGTCATAAAAGTAAAGAAGAGCAGCTTTTCATTTGTGTGGTGAAGATATCCGTTATTTGATCCGCGTCGGCTGGATTCGAGCTTGCTCATGGTCGCTGGGTTCAAGCGGGAGAGGATGATGGCTACTGCTTGGACTTGCTTAGGAGGTTTGGTCGAGCTCGCGGCTCGCCGATCTATTGTCGCGGTAGCTGGCTCACGCTAGAAGCGGTAACTCTTTTTTCTTTGTGTTATTTTTACCTTGTGTCGGTGACTGGTACTGCAACAATTGTTTGGGCCGCTGTTGCGCGGCTGATGCTACAACAATGATTTTGACCTGGTTTCGCGGATGGTACTGCAGCATGTTTGGGCCGCTATTTCGCGGCTGATGCTGCAGCAAATGTTTGTGGTTTTTTTGCCCCAATTTGTCGACGACTTGTGCTGCAACCTATGTTTGGTGTTGCAGCAATGGTTTGTGCGGAAGCTTGGACGTATACAGTGATGGTTTGAGCTTGCAGAAGCTGGTTTTTGGTTGGAGCCGCTCACGGCGGCAGATCGCCGCTCGTGGCGGCTACGGTTACCCGCTCTGATACCAAGAGGAAAAAAATATAAAGGTACACAGATTTAGTTTGAGGAACATCAACGGATGCCTTCCAGATTTTTTATTCAAAAGAATCGTGAACTCTAACACCATCAATAATTAATCTGTATGTAAAGATACATAAATCAACCCTTAGCACTCAAGACCATAATTTGCTTCCTTGATTTGTGATGATTGATCTCGGTTGATTTGCTCCCTTAAGCACACAGATTCATATCTTCATATCTTCATGTCCATTATTTGTGCATGATTTTGCCTTCCTGATATTATGGTCCTAGATGTGCGTTGGTTGCCTTTGTTGATAAAGTCCAGCATTGCCAACTTCCTTCTTTGGATGATCATTCCTTGATTTGAGTACCAACTTCCTTCTTTGGATGATCATTCCTTGATTTGAGTGTGTTTCCAGTTTCAGAATTGATTTTGTTGAGGCCTTCTTTCCTTTCTTGTGCTTCACTTTGTTTGGAAGAATTGTCATTGCTAATACCCTCCCGCAAACTTTGCCGGGGTTGGAGGCAAAGTTTGTTCCGCAAGTAGAGGAGAGCTGATTTGGACATAGGCTTAGTGAAGAGGTCAGCAACTTGTTGTGTAGAAGGAGTGTGATGAGTAACAAGGAGACCACAAGCAACCCTTTCGCGAACAAAATGATAGCCCAGCTCTATGTGTTTGCTTCGTGCATGGAATACCGGATTTACGGTCATATGTAAGGCACTGAGATTGTCACAATGGAGATTAGGAGTTGATGAACAAGGGAATGCGAAGGTCTTTGAGAATGTAGGACAACCAAGTAAGTTCAGCGGCAGTATTAGCCATGGCACGGTATTCGGCTTCTGTACTTGAACGAGAGATGGTATGTTGTTTCTTTGTACACCAGGAAATAAGGTTCCCCCCAAGGAAAGTACAATAGCCAGTGGTAGAACGTCTTGTGGTAGGGCAACCTGCTCAATCAGCGTCTGAGAATGCAGTTAAGTCAAGTGTAGTATGTGGAAAAAAATGCAATCCTGTTTCAATTGTTCCTTTAACATATCGTAAAATACGATGAACAAATTTTAAATGTGTTATAGTCGGGGCATGCATAAATTGGGAAACATAACATTAACACTATAAGAGAGATCAGGGCGAGTGAGTGTTAAGTATTGTAGAGCGCCAACAAGACCGCGATAATAGCTTGGATTGTCCAAGAGAGTCGTGGGTGGATGTTTTGATTTTGGCTTCAAGGGGCGTGCTCATTGGTTTGCAATCAACCATATGAGCACGCTCCAGTATGTTAACAGCATAGTGGGACTGTGAGAGATGTAGACCATTGGATGTTGGTGTGAGTTCAATTCCAAAAGTGGTGAATGGGCCCGAGATCTTTCATAGCAAATTCGGTGGTTAATAAAGTTACAAAATTTTAAACAAATTGTGAAGTGGATCCAGTGAGTAACATATCGTCTACATAGAGAAGGGTCAGCTAAACTGCAAAAAAAACCATATTTAATGAGAAATGTACTAAAACGATCAAACCAAGCACGTGGAGCTTGCTTTAGACCATAAAGCGTGCGCTGGAGTTTGCACACATGCGTGGGATGCTGTGGATCTGCCATTCCTGGTGGTTGCTGCATAAAAAGATTTTCAGAGATTAGACCATGTAAGAAAGCATTTTAAACGTCCAATTGGCGAATAGTCCATTTTTTTAACAAGGGCAATAGTTATGATCATGCGAATGGTTCCTGGTTTGATGACCGAGAACACGTTCGGTGTAATCAACTCCATCATTTGGTGATACCATTTTGCAACTAAACGGGCTTTGAGTCGATCCAAAGAACCGTTTGGCTTAAGTTTAGTTTTAAACACCCATTTCGAACCGATGATATGCATGTTAGAGGTGCGTGGAACGAGTATCCAAGTCTTGTTTTCATGAAGAGCAGCTAATTAACTAAAGAACTATGGTGAACTAACTAAGTAGGTCACAAGTAATCTGAATTTTGTTATTTTGAATCCATATTGCACGTAAGTTTCTGTGTATTGATTGATTATTCACAGCACCTTTCCTTGTGTAAGTGATTCTTTATTTGGTTTAAATATGTTGCCATTCTTGTTTGATTGAGTTTCCCGTTGGGACACTGATTGAGGCTTGATAGTCTTGATGTTTTATTTCCTCCATAAATTTCGAGTCTTTCCTTTTACGTCCCTTAACAACCTCAGTGCCTTTGGTTTGGTTTCTGTCATTTGTGTTGTTGCAGCTAATACCCTACCCAAACTATGTCGGGGACAGAGACAAAGTTTGTCATAAAAGTAAAGAAGAGCAGCTTTTCATTTGTGTGGTGAAGATATCCGTTATTTGATCCGCGTCGGCTGGATTCGAGCTTGCTCATGGTCGCTGGGTTCAAGCGGGAGAGGATGATGGCTACTGCTTGGACTTGCTTATGAGGTTTGGTCGAGCTCGCGGCTCGCCGATCTATTGTCGCGGTAGCTGGCTCACGCTGGAAGCGGTAACTCTTTTTTCTTTGTGTTATTTTTACCTTGTGTCGGTGACTGGTACTGCAACAATTGTTTGGGCCGCTGTTGCCCGGCTGATGCTACAACAATGATTTGGGCCGCTGGTTCGCGGCTGGTACTGCAGCATGTTTGGGCCGCTATTTCGCGGCTGATGCTGCAGCAATGTTTGTGGTTTTTGTGCCCCAATTTGTCGACGACTTGTGCTGCAACCTATGTTTGGTGTTGCAGCAATGGTTTGTGCAGAAGCTTGGACGTGTACAGTGATGGTTTGAGCTTGCAGAAGCTGGTTTTTGTTTAGCCGCTCACGGCGGCAGATCGCCGCTCGTGGCGGCTACGGTTACCCGCTCTGATACCAAGAGGAAAAAAATATAAAGGTACACAGATTTAGTTTGAGAAACATCAACGGATGCCTTATTTCGGTCATCTTTCTGAAATGGGACGTTGACTTGCGAGCATATCATGGGTTTTGGTTAGCTCTGAAATCAAATTGAAATTTTTTAATATATACAATACTGTACTGTTAACTTCATCTACAAAGATGTAGTAGAAATGCAAATAGGCCTTAGCCTTTGAGTTCAAATAAAGGATTATGGGTTAAGAGATGCTATAAATAATTAGCGTAATGAATGATATAGAGCTTATTTTCATGGTTTCACCCCTTAATCTGGTTATCTTTGATTTCACGGTTACTGAATTGGTTGCACTCCTTGTCTGTCTTTCAACAAATTGCTAATGAACAAGCAAATGTACATTTTATAGGTGACCCTTAATCTGTATGGGAATCTGGTTGCAAATACAGCTGCTGGTATAGCTGGGGGTACTGGTGTCATGCCTGGTGGTAAGTTATTTCCCTCTTTCAAAAACTTGAAGATGTGGCCTATTGTCAAGTCGCAACTGGTGGTAGTTTTCTTCACTGAGCGAATCTCATTTTTGAAACTAAAAAATGTAGATTGGCTGTGCTTTTCATTTGCCATTGTATCCTACAGTTGATTCATTAACTTGTTGGACACGGATGATGTATCTTGTGGATTTATTTACTCATGGATCTAAGATTGATGACTTTCAGGGAATGTGGGGCTGATCATGCGATCTTTGAGCAAGGTGCTTCAGCAGGAAATGTGGGAAATGAGAAAGCAAAAGAAGGCAAATTCCAGTGGCTTTACTTCTTTCATCAGCTGTGTTGCTGAGACACCTCCAGTTTCGTTCGCGGTGAAGCGTGTGAAATTTAGATCTGTTCAATTATAGAAGCCTTGTGAGTTTGAACTTGAAATATTATCTAAATATAATTATCAAACCATTGCAATTGAAAATTAAATATAGTTAAAACCATATATTATCAATCATATCATATCACCATCCAAGTCATGTACTAGAACTAAAATTGAAAATGTTTCCCATAATACGAAACAAAAACATAATCTATTGTGTGACTTCATATTGGTCCAGTTTTTCTCTCTATCTTTTATATTATTATATTTTTTATGATATTTTTATTTATTTTATTATTTTTATAAAAAACAAAATACAATTATTTATATTTTGGCAACGAGACTGAGATTTGTCCTAGTTTCTGTATGTACATCTGCATCGTAAGAGATGTCAGCTATGCGCTAATAGGGTTTTATCTTAGAGTTATGATCAGTTACTGGAACCTGCATATAAGGAGATAATCGGGTTTTAAGATGTTGAGTGATCCCTATCGGTCCAGTTTTTCCCTATCTTTTATATTATATTTTGTTATCTCATTTTTATTTCTTTTATTTATATACTTGTAATTATGGAAGTGTAATTTGTATGCAATTGAACGAATGGAACGAGTTATGAGGTCTGACTTATAGTTACCTGTTTTTTTTCCAGATATAAGGGAAGGGGCAAAGAGATTTACAAACCTGAGGCAAATCCCAAATGGGAAGGTGAGCCTTACCATCTGTACCCACTTTCTTCCTAAACTATTTTTGCATCCTTTTCAAATCACATCCGTCATATTTCCAACATATATTAAAAAGCACAACTCTTTTTTACAGCTAAATATTGTTATCGAAAATTTTAACATTATAGCTTCAGCTGCGCGCTTACGGATTAACGTCCATTGTTTTGAATTTTTAAGTTTGGGATGCTACACTGTAGCTGCCGGAACGATTATAGAATTTGATAGGTACTTGTTGATTGAAACAAGTGGAGGACTAAATCCACAAAGAACAGGGGTAAGTCTCATTAATCAAATGCTATGTTCGATAACTCAAATCTTACCTCTTGTGTTCACAGATCACAGCCTATATCTTGAATGCCCAACTGGTTGTTCCTACGTTGGACCAAAAATCTTTCTGGAAGGATACTAGGTCGATAATTATTTTTTCACCCTTTCAACATATTCATTCGTGAAAATTAAGGTGCATTATATTCCTAATTCTAATTATTTTCATGCAGTAACTTCTCTGATATCTTTCATGTAGACTGGTTTAAGACATCTCTGTTAAAAGACGTAAAAATTATACCACAACTTCCACATAACTCAGGAAAAGTCGTAAAAATGTGAGTATATGGATTAGTATCCCTTTCTTCTTTTAATCATTGTGCTACAAGCACTCATATCTTTGATCTCCTTAGGTGCATGCTGTTCAGCTTATACAGGCTGTAGAATCGGCTCGACATGGATTTACAGAAACTGAGATGTAGAGTTAATTATCATGCTTTGAGGATTGAGGTATACTGATCCTATTCTTGAGATGGGCAGGAAGCCGACGGAGAGAATGAGATGAAAAGCGAACATTTTGTTGCTCTGCATTTAAGGTATATATAAACAAAAGCTTCATATGAAATGTACGATTAACATTCATACACAAAGAGCATTCATGCTAAGAATTGGCTAGCTTTTATCGTGACAGATACGAACCCTATATGCTGCGATTCCCTGGATGCTATTATGGTGGTGGAGAGAAAGAAATAGAAATGTAATGTTTTGATCTAGTCCTGGTTTAGCCACCAAACTCACCAAGAGTACGTAAATATATGCAAGAAACGCAAAAAACAAATGTCATTATGTTAGTTAAAGAACATAACCAACATAAACATGATAACAGTCGATCGGCTCAGGTAAACACGTTTCGACTCCACGATTGTGTATATAGCAAGCCACGACAAAGACCACAAGGTGTAACCCTTTTACACAGCCCTTAAGACAGAAACCCCCACTGGAAACCACAAGAATACTCGCAAGGACATACAGATTAGCCAGAAGCTAATCATGTAACCAATACTAAACTCTCAGCAACGTATATAAAGAAGAGCCTCACAAACACTCAGAGAAGCTCTCATAGGCTACGACTTTCAAGGATGAAGGAAGAAGACGAAGTCACACTCAGAAACGGCGCTCAAGCTCACTCAAGAAAATGTATCAAACGTTTTAGGGTTAAACAGGGACGAGTTAATATATTCCAAACCAATGGACGAGATCAACCCTAAAAATGGACGGACAAGATGAGAGAAATCAGAAGGATCCAGAACTTGGGCCAGAAGAGAAGAGGGCTAATGTTCAGAAGGAAAATGCTTAATGAGCCAAATTATTGGGCCATAATATTAACATTCTACACCTTGGTCCAATATCGGTTCACTTACACGTACTTGTCGATAGTTTATCATCATCGCCTAGTATCCCTCAAAGGATCAAAGAGCACACATCAGATTGATATCACAAAGATATCGGAAACACATAACAAGGGAATTATAACATGCACAAAAGCTATAAACAATCAAGCAGCAGAAAGAACAATTCAATCACCTGTACCAAAGTTTAAAATTTTCAGGCATGTATCAAATTTGCTAACATGTAAGCATTTGGTACCCATATCAGCAAGGTTGAATTCAGAGGGTATTTTCTCAAGGTAGATGATTCCATTTGCAACTAAGTTGCGAATAAAATGAAATCTAAAATCTATATGTTCTGGACTATCATGGAAAAGGGTTCTTACATAATTGAATACCCGATTGACTATCAGAAAATACAACAACGTTACATTCGAGGAAGCCTATATCAGAAAGCAAACCTTTTAGCCACACAACTTCTTTTAAGCCTCAGTGATAGCAACATACTCCGACTCAGCAGTAGAAAGAGCTACAATATGCTGCAATTGATATTTCCAGCTTATACAAGAATCACACAGTGTGAAAACGTAGGAAGTTGTTGATTTTCGATTATCTTTATCATTACGTAACTAGAATCCACATATCCCTTCAATTCGACACCATCCTCACATTTAGAAATTTCAAACAATACTTACAGAATGTTTAAGATGCCTAAAAAGCCATTTTACAGCATTCCAATGAACCATACCTAGGTTAGACATGTATCGACTCAAGCAACTAACAGCATATGCAATGTCAGGCCTAGTGCTGACCATAAGATACATAACCGAACCAATGGCATTAGAATATGTCCAATTTTGCATACTACATAAATCATAATCAGTTTTAGGGGTGTTGTTCTTTACTTAGCAAAAAATGGGCTGTAAGTGGAACATTTACAGGTTTGGCATTTTAAATTGAGAATTTACTCAAAATCTTTTCTACATACGAAATTTTATTAAGGAAAATCACAGAGTTTTTTCAATCTCTAATTATATTCATGCCTATAATCCGTTTAGCATCCTCTAAGTATTTCATATTAAATTTAGAACTTATGCAACTTTTAACATGCTCAATGGACTTAGTACATGGGCTAATAAGAAACATATCATCAACGTAAATCAGCAATAATACAGGAACCGAAACATGCTCTTTGAATACATTCACTGATCATAATGACTTTTCTTAAAATTCAAGGACAACATGCGTTCATCAATTTTTTTGTTCCATTGTCTTGGAGATTGCTTCAAGCCATATAGGATTTTTTCGACCAACACACATGATCAGGTTTTAAGAATCCATAAAGCCATCAGGCTAGCGCATGTAAATAGTTTCTGCCAAGTCACCAGGTAAAAATGATTTACATCCATTTGCTTCAATTCCCAATTGATTGAGCAACTAAGGCTAACCTGATTCTCACGGTTGTAAATTTAACTACAGGAGCAAATATTTCAATGTAATCAATTCCCTCATTTTGAGTAAAGCCTTTTGCCACTAACGTGCTTTAAATCTAACACAATCAGATTCAGTTTTAACTTTATACAGCCACTTATAGTCCACAACAGAACATGCAGGTCTAGGCACAAGAATCCATGTTATTAACATGCAAAGAGTTCATTTCTTCATGCATTGCAAAACCGTTCACTAATAATATTCAGATTTTAAAGCATATTGGTATGACTTAGGTCCACTACTATCAATAGACTCAAACACACTAAAACATGAGATGTCATATGAAACTCATTGAACTTAGTAGGTCGTCTGGTATTCTCTTCTACCCCTATCTCTACCAAGTTGATAGCCATTCAAATCATCATGTTCATCCTCGGTATATCAACCATTTCATCATGCATAGTATCATTATCATGCATAACCACATCTTCATGAATTTTAGACAAATTATTCACAACAGGTTGATTATCGGGTATAACATGCATATCACTTAGTTGAATAGGCTTATCAGGAACATGATCCACCTCATTTGGGGTAAGGCAGATTAGAAAGGGACAAACAATCCATATCAGTTTCATTAAAGATAACATCCCTACTTGTGGGGCCTCATTACCTTAATTTACAATTAAGCATTCAGCTAAGTAAATAACATTCTTTACTTATCAAGATTAAGATATCATCACTACTGATCAAGATTTTCACTACGTCTCTCTATTACATTATTATCATACATAACATAATGTACATCATTTACAAGTCAATTCTTTCAATCTCGATCAGTTAACTCCTAGCAGCAGAAGGTCGACACACAATCTCGACCTCCTTCAGCTATGAGTCCTTACAGAACAACCACACATAATATGCGATATAAATGATGTTCATAATCCAACATCAATGTAATGCATAATACTGAATAAACAACTTCCTGTATTTCATGCATTGAAATACTCCTCTTTGGTTGTTCATGTACATACACCAATCACAATATAATACCATATGCCATTACACTTCCAATGAATATCATAAACCCACCCTGTTATAACGAAGCACATATGATATTGTTTTTTTTCGCTCAATATGTCAGTGGACCTCCTCACATCTTCATATTAACAGCACATATCCTATACCCAGCTCATGCTTTATAACAGTCCAATCTCATTACTCAACAACATCGTGCCTCACATCACCAATCACATGCCTCAACAGCATCGTGCCTCACAACACAATCACACATGCCTCAATAGCATCGTGCCTCACATCACCAATCACACATGCCTCAACAGCATCGTGCTTCACATCACCAATCACACATGACTCAACAACATCGTGCCTCACAACACAATGCACACTCGAATCAACACCACAACTGCCTCACACATGCCATCCAACAACCGCGCCGTGCCCATACAACACCACTGCCCACAGCATCGTGCCTACAGAATCACATATATTATACTATCATCACATATATTCATCATAATGTATCATTGATACTCGTACATCAACACGTACATGTTGTCGTTTCCAAAACTAGAAAAAACAGGAGTTATTTTTAACCCCCTCTTTGACCTGTTCCCTGATATAATGCTACACAAAATTTAATTCAATGTTAAATCAACATCATTATACAAATATCACGAAAATATAACATTTTCATAAACTCAATCTAGTGATCGATCGCTCCTGATCACTTCAATTTATTAACCCTAGCGATCTATCAGTCACAATCAGTGATTGATCGCTTAACATTTCAAATTTTAACTCAAAACTTTCTGCCTCATATGCGATCGATCTCCACTTCACGCGATCGATCGCTCGATCTGTAACCGCCTCACTTGTTTTTATGCCTCACGCGATCGATCGCTATGCTCTGTAATTTTCAGAACATGTCGATTTTCATGCTTATCTTCATGATTCCACTCTATATCTCAAATAAAACTTTCAAACTTTCATCAAAGTCATACTAAAGCATGATATGCACATTCTGTTCATGAAAACCCAAGATTTTCTTTAAAAATTCCATCTAGTTCAATTTAAACTT
>CAJQUN010002472.1:0-26279 GCA_907163345.1 Haberlea rhodopensis | reverse complement strand
AAAAATACCCCTACATTTCTTTTAAGCTTTCCACTACCTTTGGATGAGCTGGGTGGGGTAATTGTCTACTATCACAAAAAACCATTCTGTCATTCATTCTTTTATCAAGTCAACTAATATATTCTTTAAAAAGTAAGACAGTCATCCAAGCCTTATTGTTGGATCGATACTCACAATTAATATTGTTTATGTTTACATTTTAAAGCATCTAGGATTTGCATACTTACCATTAACCCAAAGGGGTACTTTGTCAGATCCCTCACCTGGCAACAAACAACAACGGTAATTCTCTCTTTGTCCTTTTTGCGTCCTTCTACCTGCTTGGTAGCAAGTGAATAATCAGCTTCCAATTGATAAAATAATCAAGTTTCATCCATATTGTAAGTATTCTTCAACTGAAATTGGTCTATTTTTGATCGTATTCCAGGTAAATCATTTTCAATATTCTCCATGATACCTGAACCGCTTTCACTAAATCGTCGGTAAGACTTGATTCCATATCTTGCCTTGAAACATTCTAACAATCCACTAGAAAAGCTGGATTATGGATTAGTTTCACCAGACATTTTTTTGCAAAAACTCTTTTGTTTTTTCCTGGATAATTTCTCAGGGGCATATTCATTTTCTCTTGCCTTTGAAGAAACCACTCATACAAAGCTTTCTCTAACTCAGGGTACTTTGCCATTTTTTGTCTTTTAACATAACTATTTCTCGTCTCATTGGACAAATATTCAGATAATCTTTTCAGAGTGTTTGACATTGCCGACTGACTGATAGACAAATCAAAATTTTATTGCACCCATGTTTGAATATCTTTTTGGCTAATAGTTGGATGCTCCTTATGCTCACAAATTGCACCTCGCATTTTGACTGTTAAAGTTGATTTCTTTACTCCTTTCAAATGATGAGAAGCGAGAAGAAGATAGATAAAGAATGTGTACTGTACTTGGAATATATCTTCTACCTTTAGACTAAACTTTTTCACATTCTACACATAAGCCATTTAATTGAACTTCTCAAGATTTGAGTAATACTTTAATTGATGTCTTTTAATTTTTCTTATCACATACAATGTGTGCATTTTTTCACAATAAAAATTTATCTTATAAAATAATAAAATCTTGATTTACCGATAAATGAATAATTTATTCGTTTATCGATAAATAAATAATCTCGCTAAATGAATATTCTTTTTCGATCTCAAGTTTTTGTACAATTCCATGTTTAATCAATTGAAATGATGTAGGATCAAGCGTTTGCCGCTTTATCAGAAGCTATAGTTGATGGTAACGGTGCAACTCAAATATTTTAAAACGTACAGCAGCACAAGTACCACGTTTCGATCGATCACACAACAATGACAATTGTTGCACCCCAACAATCCTCCTCCAATAGTGGCATTTCTTGCAATTCATGGGAATCGAACACGTGACCTTGACTCTGATACCAACTGTAGGATCAAGCGCTTGCCGCTTTACCAGAAGTTATAGCTGATGGTAATGGTGCAACTCAATTCTTTTAAACCGTACAACATCACAAGCACCACGTTCGATCGACCATATAGTAAGGGCAATTGTTGCACCCCAAAAGGAGAATATTCTTCTCTTGGCCGAAATTAAGTTGATCGAATGAGGATTACAAAAGGATTATATGATATATTTAGTAAATGTAATATACATTTCATTAGAATGATGAGTGATATGGAGACTATAATTGGATGCACCTAATCTCATTTATCTCTGACTGATGCCAACAATATAAATTGAGATAATGGCCAACCATGTTTTGTTTGATATTAAAAAAAAATCTCCATTATGTACCAACTCCATTATTAATTTAGATTAATGGCGGCAACACCTCATTTGATAGTTGAAGGGAAATTGGATTATTGAGTAAAAGTGCATTTTATGTAACTCATTTGATTTGCTAAAAGATTATTATTATCATATATATAATCTCATTTTAATAAAAAAAAGAGAAAAATACAATGCCTTAAGATTGTTGACAAATGGAAGATAATTGTTTTTTAAATGAAACTTTAAAATAAAGGATAATTTGATCATTTGAAAAATATGTTACGGTCTCTCCTGGGCTTCACATCTATATGAAGGGAAGTTCGAACTTATTGCCCTAAGGATAGATTCGATGACTCCAATTATTTAAGGGTTCAAATGTGTGAACCTCACTGTCTCAAATGAATTGGGACCGTTAAAGTGGAGTAAGATATTACCATAACTCCAAGATCGAATTTACAATCATCATTAAAAATTAAGAAATGCTCTCTCTATATATATCACAACATACGGTTCTCTCTCCTCCACTTTCAAACTTCTCTTCCAATAAAATTTTTCGACAAATTCACTTATTGAGACCTTTTTCGTTGTCTCTCATCCCCACACACAAAACTCACTATTTCACATCAAGTCATTTGCAACTTGTTCACATTTTCTATTCTTTCCCATCTCCACAAGTTTGAAAATCACAGCTTAATTATCTGTAGAAGGCCACAAAGATTTGCATGCGATCATTCCCCAACACCACAGTTAAAAAAGGTTAGTCCAGAACTTGCTCGTGTTTGACTGGTTTAGAAGAAATTTGAACAATTGTTAAGGATTCAATTTTAGCCTATTTTTTGGGCTTCGGATTTGTTGAAACTTGAAGTGATTTGGGGTTTCTTGGAATATTTTTTGCTCTAATTTACTATGATTTCAACGGTAAGATATATCAGCCACTGCCCGGACTCGAAGCCGAGTCGTGGGTGGAAAGCGGGACATGACCTTTAGGCTAAGGCCGGAGGCTCCATCCACATTAATTTTCACTATATCATGTTTTAACATAAATGGGATTCATGCATAACCTTTTTTATTCTCTTTTTAATACTTGTTTGGGGTTTTCTTGTTAGAAGTTTTAAAAATAATCTACAAGAAAAAATTAAAAAGGTCATAAATAAAATAATATTTGACTAAGATTATATATTGATACACGGAAATTGAATGTACAATTTGTTTGGAATTATCCTTGATATATGTTCTTAATAAAACATAGGTATATTGGAGAATACAAAGGCATATAAAGAAATGAGATCTCTAAGCTATTAGATTCTTGTTTTGTTTATGTACCAAATTTGTGTTCTTTGTGAAATTTGCAGAAAATGGATCCATCAAAAGGGAGCACTCGATATAGTGCCCACTCTCCTTACAAGTTCTTGTTTGAGGTATGGTGAATAAAATATTCTGTTTTTTTTCTTGATGGAGGGTTATAAATGTAATTTCCACAAATATTTTAGAAAATATTGAGTACCTAGTATGCAAGATATTCAAAGTCTTTCTGTAAAAATCATGTGATTTTAAATGCATTAAGACTTTGAAGCCACCCCCACCAAGAAATGGACACAAAACATAAGTTTACCTTATTACAACTTAGAACATGTTCTGGTTTTCCCATGGGCACCACCTAAGCAACAAGTTTGTCAGTGCTGTCTCCAAGCCATATATCACCATTTATTTGTAAGCTCTTTTCAAATTGTGAGCACAGGTAGTTATCTGTCACTCAAACTAATGTCAGTTTGACGGCATCTGCAAGCTACATCTGGCTTAGCAGCTATTTAGATTTCAAAGATTTGAGTTGCACCGTTTCTATAATGTTTGGTATCACGACAAGCATTAGCTCCTACACTTCCCTATTTACTAATTTTCTATTTCAAAATCTAGATCAAATCCTATTTACTAATTTTCTATTTCAAAATCTAGATCAAATCTTGATTCATGTATAGTGATACTTGTAATCAACAAGGCAATGCAGGATGATCATTCACAGATCCAAGCCCGGAGTCCAAGTCGACAGAGAATTGGAGCTAAAAATCGACTCAGAGACGTAAATCATGCCCTTGAAACGTGTAAAGAACTGGTCAAAGTATTGAGTCGCGTTTGGCACCTTGAACATCAAAATTCTACAAGCTTATCCCTTATCTCAGCTCTGCAGTTAGAGCTTGATAGAGCCTGTATACAAGTCAATAAATTACTCAAAGAACAAAGCTCGGAAAAGGCTGAAATTGATCTTATCTTGAAGCAGTTTCAAGAGGAAAAACAGGTTTGGAAAATCAAAGAACAAGATAGGATACATTGTGCCATTAAATGTATCTCTGGAGAGCTCAATAAAGAGAGGAAGTTTAGAAGACAAACTGAGAGACTGAACAAAAAACTCGGTATTGAACTTGCAGAAATGAAGGCTTCTCTATCTGTGGCAAGCAAAGATCTTGAGAGTGAGAGGAGGGCACGTAGTCTTCTGGAGCAAGTGTGTGAGGAATTGGGCGCGTGGCGTAGGAGAAGACAGGGCTGTGGTAGAGGAGATAAAGAGACGGTCTGATAAAGTTCGAGAAGAGGTTGAAAAAGAGAGGGAGATGCTACAATTAGCTGATATATTACGTGAGGAACGTGTTCAGATGAAACTTTCAGAAGCCAAGTATCAATTTGAGGAGAAAAATGCAGTTCTTGATGAGTTGAGGGATGAGCTCGAGGCCTACTTGAAATTCAAGAACACCGGAAAACAAGAAAAGGGCTCTCCAAGATTTGATAAGATTAAGGAACTTGAGGTATATTTGACGGAGACGTTTCCTGTATTGTGCAAATTTCAATCCAATGATCAAGAAAACTTCGAAGACGTATATAAAGAAGAGGGTGCAGATGATCTACATTCCATCAGATTAGACATGGACGATATAAGTAAGAGTTTCCAATGGAATTGTGCCGTAAAAATTATAGACCCGAGAAACCAGCCATTTGTATACAAACAAAAGATGCCGATAAGAGCACAGAATGGAAATTTAGTACCCATAAACAAGGGGATTTGGAGGTGTTTGATAACAGAGGGTTGTTTGAGTTTGCATCACAAACTTGGAAAAATGGTATCGAAGATGAACTCGAAAGATACAACATGATTAAAGATCTAAGGGATCACATTGTTTCTGGTTCAAGAATTGCAGCACCATCTCAAGACTTGGATGATCCAGGCCAACAAAGTGTTGTTTCTTCAAAAGATACGGACAGGGTGGCATGTGAAGTATAGAGATGATACGACGATGTTCTCTACTCATTTCAGTGAGAAAATCTTATTTAAGGGATGCTAAATTTTGTTGGGAAGGGAAAAAATTTAATCATCTTGTATCCAAGAATGTAAATCCAATTTTGTTCCCGAAAGAAAACAAGATATACACTTTCTTGTCCATTTTTTCTCGATAGTGTCACTCAAATAATTGAAAAGTTCAATCAATTGAGATGTTTCTCTTGTCATCTTGCGCATGGCCTAGTTGTAACGGTCCCATGTGATATATATGCATTATATAGTCTGTGTGTGAAATGAAATGAAATCACAGACAGCTCGCAAACACACATAGAACCAAGAAGAACTCAAAGATTGTGAAATCAAACTGAATTGTATTACTGAAATTCAAACAAGAGACTACAGAACATGAAAGGAAAAAAACTCTTGACTCAATATTACTCCGGCGAGGAAATTCCCTCAGGCCCAAGTTCAAGGCTCGCTCAAACTATACTCACAAAATTCTCGTATGCCCTCTTATTCTCTCCCTTCCACTCATTTTATGCACTGCTCACGTAACTAACCTCCTCCCTCCCATTCACATGTTCTACTCTCTGCCCTTCTAAAACCCTTAAGGTGATGAGCTTTCTCACTTGGGCCTCATTTGCTCACTCTATTAATTTTACCTAGGCTTAGTATATTTTGGTCCGTAAGAGTGTGTTCTGCATGTCAGGTTTCACAAGGCTACAATAACCCACAAGTTTTTCACCATCTAATAAGTGACATTATAAATCTTCCAATCCTTTGTCAGAACTATCTCCTCTCAATGGAATTCCCGCACTGAATCAGCAAAACAGGTATGACATACAATCACGTTGGTTTTTGTGAAGAATTTGATTTTACGATATATTCCTTTTTGTCAATTTGGTAAATTATTTTGGTTAAATGAGGGGTGGATGATAGGTAAAACTACAATTTTTGTGATCCCGGATAAATTTTAAATAGAAATTGAATAATAAAAGAATATATGCAACCACCACTAAACTTATAGAGTCGAGACTTGTCAAGATTCTATAGAAAGAATAAAGAAAAGAACAGCCGGCTTATCCCGACATTCTAATTAGGCACTGGGTTTTGTCATCTTCATGATTTGTTTACTAAAAAAGAAAAGGGTTTTTGACTGCTGATGATACACAATAATATGTTGTAAATAAAGAACTAAAGAAATAATGGTTGGATTATTTAGATCACATGCATTCAAATCATTTCTAACTACAGTGGGAATCGGAATCGGATTGAACTAGATGCTTTGTCAAAATAGTAATGGAATTCAAACTTCTAAACAAATCATTACTTCATTGTGAATTATTCAAATGAGAAGGCCTCTCATAATCCGAATGCCTCTGTTAAAAATTATCTGTATCTATCCGCCCTAGGGGCGGGAGCAGCTGAGCAGCTGAAGGGAAAAGAAAATCTACCACTCCACAACTTGTTTAAACAATAAATTTTCACACAGTGATGCACTTAGTCCAACTCTAAACACAATAACATGCATAACGCTAGATTCAATGTTCTTCTAGCAGGAGCCCTCTCCACTCAAACATATCAGGATCATACATACAAGGAGACTGTTGAATGGTAATCAGAATTAAATTAATACCAGCTAATGATGCCACCGGAAAGAGGGTAAGGGCAGGCGGCTTCATAATTATTAGAAGTGCAAGGTGCATTAAGGCACCTCGGCCTCACATATATTAGAGATGTCTTAGTTTCCTAGAGGCTAGGCGCAAAGGCATAAGAGAGGAACGCGCTTTGTAGAAAGCGAGGCACATCAATAGTTTTTTTTTAGGCAAACTCCGGTGCACGAAGCTCCCGCTATGCATAGGGTCCGGGAAGGAAGGAGTGGGCAACTTTGGGCCTAAACTACATAACATTCCCTTGCAATACAAGATGATGTTTCCACGACTCGAACCCTTGACCTCCAAGGTCAAATTGCAGCAACTTTAACCGTTGAGACGTTAATAGATAATATACTATAATCTAAAAAATTAATGAAAAATTCATCATTTATCATCCAATATATCGACAATAAAACAAATGATACGCAAGCAAAAAACAAAAATCATAATTTACATTTCATCTTGAGTTCACTGCTCTGTTACTGAATTTAACGAGTGGCTAAAATGTGCTATGACCATTTAAACTGCACCAAGGCTCGTGCTTCATGGCGAAGGCATGCAAGGACTGAGCCTTAAGCCTAGAGTCTAGGCGCATTTCTTTTGGATATTCTAACATCTATGATCGGTACACAACCAAAATACATATTATGGACAAGTATGCTTTCCAAGATATCGAGAAAATAAATTCAGGAACTAGCTGAACATCAAGGATGAGTCATTCGGGGATGATTTCAGTTTTAAGAGCCACCAATTGTTTTAACAACACGGGTTAGAAAGGTACCATCACTGTTGAGAGGTCTCAGATTTCCCAGAAGAAGATTCCCAGATGCTGAGTTGAATGACACAGGACACATGGGACTGTCCTTCACGACCAGACTGAGGACTTCAGGACGAGCATAGTGACCAACCACATCGAAATCAAATTTTTCACGAGTACCTCCCCAAGATCTGCATATATAATGTTATTTTGTTCAGAAACATCTTGAAAAGAAGACGCTTGAGCACAAAGCAGAAAACCAAAAGGCAGCCAAACTCAGATAAAACTTGAAACCAACTATCAAAGTTGAAAATTAGATAAGTGCCTCCCCTTCATAATTTGGGCCTGCCAGCACAGTTCCTGATGGTGAGATTATGAGCTACCACCCAGCAGAAACAACAGAATCTGGTGTAAGATCTTCTTCCACACCAGCAAACACGTACTCAGGTGCAGGTGGATAATATTTCCTTCGGCAGAACCGTTGGCAGATCAACAGAACGAAATACCAGCCTTCCAGAGCAATGTGGATCATCGATGATTGCCACACATTTCTTGCATCAGCTGTGGGTGCACAGTATATTTCAACACCTGAAAACATCACCATCTTGAAATCAAGTGACAGTGTGTGAATTGGCAGATCATGATATTTGGAAATTGAGTTGACCAAGCCTGTAACTGAAAAGCATATCAGCTTGTGGAAAATTATACCCTTGGTCTGCATCGTAGTATTTTGGGGAGCTATAGTTTCCCATGCTAATCCGTGTGGTGGTTTACATGGTACATTAGGTTCGATGAGTTCATGATCAAACTCCAGTTCAAAAGAAGCGAGTACGATGGTGTGTTTACTTCAAGCAATCACAAACAGGTCATATGATATACTTATTGTTATATGTCATGACATACTGATAGCATGTAAAGACCTAAGGGAAATTATCATTTTGAAAAAGGAACTAAGCCAAGAATTTGAAATGAAGAATTTAGGGGCAGCAAAGAAAATTCTTGTAAGACCCCGTTTCCTCACCACATATTTATGCATTAATGACATGATGATTTATAAAAAGTTTGACAGAGCCTCCCTCTACATTGGAAATCCGGGTAAATATAAAAATATCATCAATCTATCAATAACACATTTCCTCAATCAATGTCCAATAACATAATCAATTCTCCAATAATTCACCAAAATAATGCATCTAACTAATACCCGGGCCTCAAAATAGACAACTTTACACTCCTGAATAAATTATTACAATCCCCACATTAATAACAATAATAAATCAAAATCATTCTAGCTGTGATCGTCTAGCCCAGAAATAATTTATGTTACTCTTCTAGACGCATCAGCTCTATTTCTCCATGCTCCCCAAAAGCTAGAGTGAGCACACCAACATAATAGCTCATATATGTATCACATACACAGTTCAAAATTAATATAATAAATAATTTTGTATCATAAAGAGATACTTCATGCATGCTTCTGAAATAATAAGATATCTCTCAAATTGCTCATATTTCACAATGCAACTCATATATTCCAATACAACAATGATCATATTATAGATCTCTTCACTATCATGTTTCCACAAAGAACAAGTATAAATTTACTAACATTTATAATATTATTCATCATCACTGTAATTCATTACATTCACAATATGTCGTCCAGTGTCATCTACGACCCACATTTCATAATTTACAAGAATATGATACATTAAAATAATGAGATACTCACTGAGTATGTCAGTACAGTATGAGATCTCTCGAACTGTTCATGTTCTCACAATTCACACTTATCATTTTCCATAATAATCACAATAGTAAGATCAATTTATGATCTGTATATCACATTAACACATCGCACACTCCAGCGGCGACCTATATATCATATCAATAAATCGCTCGCTTCAGCGACGACCCATATATTATATTTACACATCACTCGCTTCAACGACGACCCATATATCATAATCACACATTGTGCGTTCCAACGGCGACCCCAAATACAATAATAATACACCGTTCTTCCCACAGCGACCCAAATACAATAATAATATATCGTTCGTCCCTACAGCGACCCAAATAGAATAAAACTCGTCGCTCGTTCCAACGGCGAACCAAATAAAATAATAATATATCGCTCATCCCCATGGAGACCCAAATAGAATAATAAAACATCCCTCGTCCCTACAGCGACCCAAATACAAAAAAATAATACATCTCTCATCTCAACGATGACCCAAATATAATAAAACTCGTCGCTCGTTCCAACAGCGACCCAAATACAATAATAATACATTGGTCGATAAATACAGCAGATAATATACTTATCTAATCTTGTATGTCACTATGTACCTTATTGTCAGAAATCACAGTCAAGCTACCCTCATTTTTGTCCAAAGGTTTGAGAAGGCTCTACATGAATTCAATGACACCATATCAATTCAATATCAATACTTATATGCACATAACCTTACATTCACGCGCACACACCCGTGTTCATAGTGTTATATCAATCAATGTGATAAACGACTAAACTCTGAATAGATTTCTGGACCAAAACTTAGCAATTAGCAATAATCCTTTCATCATGAGAGTAGCAAAATTGACAATGACAATAACATAAATTGATTCATTTCAGCAGCCTAATTCGATTCAAATAGCAGCACCAGCTGCATATTTTGACCAAACATCCATTATTAAATTCTATCAAAAGCAGCATGAAAATTCGGTCAAGAACAACAGCAAGATTTCGATCCAAAACAGCATATTTTCGAACAAAACATTATCAAATCAGGTCATACAACAAATAACAATCCTTGGATAACAAGTGATTCAACACAATTCATTTCCCAATTAGTAGCAAAAATCTATGGTTTCAAGGGAATGAGCTTGAAAATAAACTTCATTCCTATCCAACATCAATTAAGGCAAGGAAAAATTACCAACTAACAAGGTAATACTCTACTGCACAAGAATCAAAACACTCGTCGAAACACCCACCATTTTCGACTAAAATGTTTTTCCCGAACCCTAGAAAAATCGAACCCAATACAAGGCATATCCAAGGAAGAAGAAAGCTTTAGGTGCAAGATAAGATTACCACCACAAACCTTAGCAAAATTCGTGATTAAAGCTAGTCTTGGTTCGATTCTTGCAGCTGAAAGAAGATGGATGCATGAGAGAAGATGGCATGAAGAGTGTAAAGGAGAGAGTGTAAGCATGTTATTAAAACCGGCCCGACGGAGTGTAAGCAAGTGTTATTAAAACCGGCCCGGCCGGTCCGGGCCGGTTCAACCGGTGACCCGGTGACGGGTCGGTTGTGGGTTTAACCCAATAAAATCGGCAGTGTAAAAAACCGGTCAAAAACCGATCGACCGGTTCACCGGTCGATCGGGTTGAACAGCTCGAAACTCTTTTTTTTTTTCGATTTTTATTTTGTTATCATCCCTTTTAAGTTTTATCATTCCTTCATAAAATAAAATAAAAATGTTACAGTCATGATTAGAGGTTCCATGTAGATTATTTATATATATTAGATTTAATTTTGTATTGCATCAACTCCATAAAACTATGAGTTTTAACATTTACCATTATAAGTTTTTGATATTTGTATCAGTCTTATATATAAATGCAAAAAAGTAATATATTGTATCAGTCTTATTATTCAATAATATAATACAGATTTGGTGTGTATATACATGACTAATAGTTATTTGTAATTAATTCTTTTTTATATAAAGTTTATATTTACAAAAAAAATAGTTATAAACTTAAATAGATGAAATTATTGAAAGAGTGTGTAAAATATTGGTCTCCATGCTATATTACTACAATGATTTTCTTTATTATTATGAACGTTTGAAACTTTTGCAAATACATGTTATGAATATTTATAAAAATTAAATATAGATATTATGGCACTGCTATCAGTTGGAAATATATGCTTCAATCCATAGTAGCATTATCTACAACAGAGGTGGAATACATAAATGCTATGGAGGCTGTCAAGGAAGCTGTATAGTTGAAGGGGTTTATGAAAGGTCTCGGGTTTGAACAAGACACTATAGTTGTATGATGTGACAGCCAAAGTGATATTTACTGGACAAAACACCAAATGTATCATGAGAGGTCGAAACAATGTGAGATTGCATTGTGTAAGGGACATAATTGAATCTGGAGCTGTTCATATCAACAAAATTAGTATAGAAGAGAATGCAGCAGATGGGGGTCAATATTATAAAGATTGAATAACACTGAATGTGGATATTTGTGATATGTATGCTTCTTATCTTAGTTAGCCACTCTAAGTCGAGAAGCAATTATGCTTGGCCAAAGTTATGACCGTTGGACGTAGTCAAAGAGAGTTGATTCTCTGAAACAATTGGAGCTAGGAAGTTATTCAAATATCGAGGAGCTTTAAAAGAGGTTAGGATATCTCATAAATAAACACTAAGTCGTTTTTCTAAAAAAAACCAAGACATATTACAGAGCTTACGAGATGTAAAGATAGTGATGAGTGTTTGTTTATTGTAATGCATAAGAGTGAAAAACATAGTGAATTTTGAATTTGTTGTACTTAAATCAATCAAGAGTAATCAATAATATCGACATCGTAGATGTAGGTTAATTAATAACTGAACCACGTAAATTTATGTTCTTGTTTCGATTTATTATTTTCGCATATTTTGTTCTGTTTCTTTCAATTGTTTGATGGGTTGACCAAGATCGTAATCCATTGCTTGAAAATGGTTGATTTCATTTCGAATAAACCAGTGTGCTGATCGTCAAATATTCAATAATTAATTTTGTTCGTTTATGACATTATTCGAAGTCCGGAAGTTCATTTGGTTTTGTCAAATTCAACTAGTCAAGATTTGGATGATATCAACTACATGTTCTTTTTTAATATTGAGTTGTCGTATAAATTTACTCAAATTAGATAAATATAATTATTTCGTTAAAAAACATAATTGTTTTAAGATTTTTATTTCCCTCTGGTCAAAAGCTCTCGAGTCCATCGTTTTCTCGGTGATTGTCCTCAATTTCTGGCTTCTGATTCACGATCTTCTTAAAAAAGGAGAATTAGTCGTAATCAAATTTTCAGTGATAAATATCGATTACTTGCTTTCAACTTCATTTTTCTTTCAGTCAGTCAAATAGGAACAGTTAAGAGTAACATCATAGCGCTCTTCCTTTCCATCCAACAGTCGTCGAACTCGGTAAAACTTGCCCCCTGACAAAGACGTCTCAGTTTTTCCAGAAACGATTGCCAGATTTTTATTAGCATTTTGCGTTGATGCTGTTCGGATTAAAGCTGAAACTCTGATCTGTAAGTTATTTCTCTAGGTTCCGCGAAATTTACATGAAATTGTGAAAGTGATCAATTAATGTTATGTTTTTTACGCAAATTATCGATTTTGTCTAGCCTTTTTTGGGTTCATTTTTTAAAGATTTTGAGCTTGAAAATAGCGAAAAACTGGGGAATTGTTGCCTTTAGTTTTCATCTTTGTTTGTGGAATTTGTTTGATCTTTAAGTTGATAACGAGGAAAAGAGACAAGAAAAGAAATGAGAAAATGGGCAAGTTGGTCCTCGGTGTGTGAAAACATATGAAATTAAATCCTGGGTTGTACTTCTTCAAAGTGTGGAAACATATGAAATTAAATCCTGGGTTGTACTTCTGTCAAGTCTAATACACTGGAGAAATTGTGCTTTTGTAGTGTATTTTATTTTCTTTTTCAGGTATATATTTATATTAAGGATGGAACCGGTACTTTTATGTAAGTGGCCTGGGTCGCAGCACTTTATAGCAATAAAGTAAATTCAGACTTTTAGGCGGGCGACATTTCTAGATAGATAAGTTACTAGCAAACATTGTATGTATTTGGTGTAGAGACTAGAGGGGATGATAATCCATCTTGAATTTATCTTTTCTGACTGGTTTTTGTGTTCTAGCCTTCTAGGTCTCCAATCTCCATGCATGTATTTGATTTTGTGTAATCATTGTTTCTCCAAATGTGCAACTTGTGCTAGTTTAGTGTCTTTTAGGTTTTGTGAAGGAGGTAGATAATATGTCAAGGCCAATGCTGCTTGTTTTTTTTTTGTTGCTGGTGTTGATCATTACGTCGCAGTTTGAATGGAGGCAACAGTTAATGAGCGACGTCGACACGAATTCGAGGGATTCTCATAAGCAGGAACAAATTTCAAAAAGAGAAGAGAGCATCAAGGAGAAGGTAATTGTAGTCTTCTTCTAATCTGTTAGTATCACATTTAGCAATCAGTAGCCAGTATTAATGGATTATACTGTTGGATTTATTGTCTTTTTGAATTGTCAAGCATGTGCATCTATCATTTGTTTATTCCTCAAAGCAGCAAACTTAATTAAATGTTACAGTGTTTACGTGTGAATGTCTCTCTGTGTGAATCAAGTTGTGTATTTGTGGCACTTGGGATATTCAGTGGCTTAAAGCTGAATGTGATTCTTCTACCATTATAGCTGTTTATAGTTTTCCGTTTTTTTCCCCCTGTGATCTGTGTCTTGTATCTCTTTTAGAGTTGCAAGTTGATTGTGTTTCAATGCATGTGGATATTCAGCCAAAAGTTCATTGTGAATCCTATATTGTGGTGTATGATTTGGTTGTGTATGCATGGTAGTTTGTTGAGTTCTTTTTACTGTGATACTTTCGAGTTTCTTTTAATCTGGTACTTTTGGTAAATATACGATACAATACTAGCATTCACTGATCCCTGTGGTTTAATGACATGTTGTCGTTTATCACTCAATTTTCACATTGACCAAGTAATGTACGCTATTACAACCAAATTTAAGTTTCAAGATATCCTTGTTAGATGTTATTTTATATGTATCGAAGATTATTAATATTACCTGAAAAGGTATGTTTCCAATTATGTCACTTATATATTTCTTGACACTTTCTGAAACAAGAACACTTCTTGGTAGAAAAGATTTGAAGAATTCACTTTAAAATCTGTCAGCATGTGATTAGCGTATTTGTTTCTTGTTCTTCTTTCAATAGTTGTAGCTGAAACGTAAAAAAGATCCATCTATGGTAGAGAAGTCTGTATCTGTTAAAGGCACTAGGGGAAACAGTAATAACACAACCATTATTAAAGCTTGGCTAGATGTGATAATTGCATGCAATTGTTGATTATTTAAATTAACGACTTGCTTCTTCTTAGAGAAATGTTTTCCTGAATTGTTTTTGATTGACGTTGTTTGGATACTTTCAGTTATGTGAAAAGCAAATACTTCCCCTACTATATCAAGCTTTTAACAGATTTGAGATTCTCCGAAAATGAAGCCATTGGAATCTATATGTCTGATTATTTCCTCAAATGTAAATTTCCCGACCAAACACGACTTTGGGTAAATTCATTAAAGCACTTCAGGCCATCTCATTTGAGAAGATTTATGTCATGAGTGACATTGGAGTTTACAATTATCTTTTGTTTTATCCAAAACATCATAACCGTGGCCATATCGTCGTCTGGAGTGTCTTCGGGTAGTCTGCAAAGAGAGTATGGTGCAGTCAAATTACCATTTTTTGCTGAATCCAAGAATTATAGGAGCTACAAGGAATGCATCAAGCAGCGGTTATTAAAACGACGATCACCAGTGCAGCATACAAGCAGCTGAAGCTCAAATAACTCAAAATTCTTCGAAATCTTGAAAAGATTAAAATTGTGTTTGTATCTTTGTAAAATTAGTTATTAAAATATATAATTTAAGCAAGAACTAAAAATATAATAAAAATAGTTACTGTAAAGAAATAAAAATTAGAATAACATAGGAGTGCTCTGACTCAATTTGATTAGTAGCTAGAGCTTGACTCAAGATCAATCAAAACAGAGCCTGACTCGTGCTTCAACTGAGCTGCTAGTATTCTACCCATGAACGGCATGACTCTCTTGTACCCCTTGATAGGAAGGCTTGCATAGTTTCAGTGCCTTTTAGTAGAAGAAATGAAATGTAAACTACATAAAGAAGAGTTTGAAGGAAAATATTTGGTGGATTGTGTGAACATCTTTACACAGCCATATGTTGTCCGATTGCAAGAAATAACTGGTCGGATCTAAAAATGGATTTGGTTAATCACATTTTTATCTCAGGAAACACTCTGGCTCTGAGAAACTTTATACTCAGTCGAAATCATTAGTTTACTGGGTGAGGCTTAAGTAGTACTAGGATTTTTAGCTGATGGGTTTTCTTCTTGAAAGTTTTTATTTGGAAACCTCAGTGTCAATTTATGTTTGTGCTGAAAGATTTAATGGATGACACGCTTCTGAGTTTATTTTAAGGAAACAGCCCCGTTTTTGCTCAATATCACGGATCATTTCTGTCCTGGTTATCGTTGAATCATGGTTGGAGGAAGCTTTAAGTAATTGGTTGAAATAATTCTAGAGTAAATAAAGATCAATTTGTTTTGTGTTGTGTGTGTTTTTTCTTTCTTGTGTATGTGTTTTGGGTGGGAGGGGATGCCATTAGGAAAATACAGGAAAAGCAAAAAAGGAAGGGCCATTTGGACAAAATTATCATTTTTGGAAAAAATATATTTGAGATTAAATATTTTGTCATGTGGACGACTGGAGGACATGACTGGAGGACATGCAGCTGTGTAGTGAGGACAGAGCAGTTAGTTTGATACTACCCTTGAGGGCAATGAATTAATATCCCTTAAACGTACATTGGATGAGAATATTCTTATCCAAGGATTGCTACCCGTTTAAGGGTAATGCCCATGGGGTAGCAAGCAAAAATCCACACAGAGCGAACTATTTTTTGCCGTTTAATAGAAAAAAATTGGACGATTGGAGGCAAAATTTGATGGGTTCTTTTTTTTTTTTTTAACTTTTCAGGGAAATCTGTTGGCGATCAGTATTTTTTTCATCTGCTTTTATACTTCTCTATTTGCTGTTATAAGTATAACACCAAACTCTCCTTGTAATCAAAACATCGCTCGGATGAGATATTAACACCTCCTTACCAAAAAGTGATGTTCTCGCTGAAACTTAATACAATCAATCTATCCTACCGTGTGTTTCACATTGATAATAATCCCAGGGTTGGCATTGACATTAGTTTTCTCGTTCTGGTAAGTGTAGCATAAATTCATCCCCCTTTTATGCAGATAATCTTAACACAGGAGAAGAACATCCAAAGACTGAATGAGCATGTTCGAAGTCTCAGGAACAGCTTCACCAGTGCTGGAACAACAATGAAACATTGAAGGGTACCCATAGCTCGTCGACCAGAACAACACATATCGAGCTTGAGAGACAGCAGATACTGGAAGACTGACTGTACAGATTTTGTTGATTACGTGTGTTGCTTCTTTATCTGTTGTATAACTTATATTTTGCTTTGTATCATGTTTTCTAGCAATATTTGTTTGTGGTAAAAAAGAAATTTTAGATGGTGTAATGGTCCTTACCGCGCTCCGCTAAATCTAGCATTGGTAATGTTGCTCATGCAACTAACTGATTCAAATGTTTGCAAGTTGTTCTTTATATAGGAAATGTAAATTTTATATAAGATCCTAATTTACTACAAAAATATAGGGAAGACGAGCACCCGTAAATCGCTCGGTGCCCTCCATAATTCTTGGAATCATTTAGATCCTTTATATTTTAGAAAGACCTCTATATTCGCCAAAACAATTACTAAGTCTTTAATAAAAATTCATGAACTATAGAAGGAATCAAGTCGCTGCGCACATGCCTCAGTCTCCTTTGATAGCTTCTTTTTTATCATAATATCCTCTTTAATTCCTTTATACTCCAAATATTTGTATATAAATTCTAGTTATGTCTTCTTCTATCGTCTTTTGTATTCACCCAATGCCTTAAATGTCCAAATATGTACCCCATGTATGTGGGGCAATGGTGGTTATTGGTCCGTTTAGGGACAAATATGTACCCCATGTATGTGGGCCAATGGTGGTTACTGGTACACTTATCCACTTGTGTGTTTCGTAATGGCGGTGTCTTTAAGGACATTTACACAATACATCTAGTGCACAGATTAATGATGTGGTGTAGATGCACTCAAGACGCTGTCTTTAAGAGCGATATCAAAGTGATTGTTTTTTTTTCCAATGTAGCATGGTTTCCTATTTTGTGAGGCCCCACCCCCTGGCACCCCCTTATGTGAGTATGAACTCAAAAATCCATTCCATCATAAAAGTTCATTCCCATCTTACTAGTTTGAAATTCAAATTTCGATCATCTGAAAATTCTTAAACCGTGCTTCACAGTAAAGACTAAATAGCATGGCTTCGAAGTTTGATTATCAACTCAAGACAACAAATATTGAGGATTTTAAAGATTTTACACCTACTATATTTTATAAATACCTAACAAAAGATAAAAATTACTTGTTGCCTCAAGATCAAAGCTTGAAGGAATATTTAACGTAAGCTCGGCGCGATTCGAAATGATAAATTTAGGAGTAAATTGTCAATCTTGAGCCATGCTTGCTTCATAAGATTTGAAAATGTTAAGAGAAACAAATAGTGGTAAGGCATGATTGTGAAGTAGCTAAAACCTTCAAAGTCCACAATACGAAGATGTGGCATGGCGTTGGGATACACAGATATAGATGAATGATTTGCATTCCTAAATTAATTTTTGAAATTATCTCAAATACACTAGTTTAGTTATCTCATAGATCATGCTTGTAATTCTATCTAAACCAACCAAAAGGATGAGGTCGCTGAGCAATCAAATACAGTTAAAAAAGTGTGTTTGACGTTTGAATTTTCAAATACATGCCGATGTAAAAGAATGATATTCAATCACACCAATCCATGCTAATTTACATACGATCAATCCCTTGCAATGTTTGGATGAATGTCAGCTTGACAAAAACATAGAAAAAACATCAAAATGAACGAGCAAATATAAATAAATAAACTTCATACTTCGTGCAAAAATAATGATTTCATCCAAGACCAAGAACACAAGTGATTTCTTACAAAAACCAATAATTTTCAACCAAAACAACACCCATTAACGAGCATCATTCGAAGTGAACGTATCAGCGAATCCTGAAGGCTTAGCAGGAATGCTTTCTTTGCTGCCTGAGTACTCGACTCGCTATAATCACGAGTAAGTTCATCTTTCTTTCCAGCCCTTCAACACGTGTGGAAGGGGTAATCCTACGTTGATCCCCGAATCTTCATCTGTATCCTCTTCACATGGTTTACATTCATCAACTAACCGAGCTAGCACGTTTACAGCATATCCCATATCAGGGCGCTGATACGGATCTCGTGCTGTGCAATGCCCGGCCAGCTCAGCTATATAAACACTTTCATAGATGTCTTCTTTAGCATCGAGGGCAGGGTCGAGGTTGGCAATAAGCTTATCTTTTTCAGATTTTATCCACCAATACATTCGGCTAAGTATCGTTGCTCTTCAGGACGTTGTTCATCCAGAGCTGCCAATCCGTTAAAAGTTCCATCAGTACGACTCCAAAGCTGTAGACATCGACCTTTGTTGTTATTTTTCCTGTCACTGAAGATGAAACAAATGGATTTAGAATTAAGCTAAGCACCAATTTACATAATTAATTTCAGAAGGAATGATGCAACTATGAGGACCCGCTCCACCACAAAGCTACTATGCTGTCGTTCGAGCCACCCTGCATGGGCTTGTTATCCGAGTTTACAGAGAGACTTCATCAACCACCATTACAAAATAAGAATATTTAACAAAAAATAAACAGCATTTACCAGCATATTCGGGTGCAAGATATCCAAAAGTTCCAGCCAACCTAGTGGCAATAGACCTCTCTGCATATGGTGCCAATTTCACAAGGCCAAAGTCTGACACTTTAGCTCGAAAATTATCATCCAAAAGAATGTTAGCTGATTTAAGATCAAGGTGTATAAACGTCTGGTGTGTCAAAGTATGAAGATATTCGACTCCTCTTGCAACATCGAGAGCAATAACAAGTCTTTTTCCCAAGATAAAGGCTTGAAATCAGGACTTTTCGACGAAGAAAAGATGACAGCTAAGAGCTTCTATGAGGCATATATTCGTAAACCAAAAGCCTCTCGTTTCCTTCGACAGAGTACCCCAAAAGGGAGACAAGATGACGGTGGCTAACCCTTGAGAGCACTTCAATTTCTGCTCGGAATTCATCCAATGCTTTGGCACTAAGCACCCCAGATTCCATTCCTTCAACTCTCGTTCCATTTTCGAGCTCACCTTGTAAACCACCCCAAAACCTTCACGTCCAAGCGTTTTCTTGTGACAAATTGTTGGTCGCATTACGAAGAACCTGAAGAGAAATTCCGAGGTTTTATTCTCGAAACACTACCACTTTGAGTCTCTGAGGCCAAGCTATCAAAAAACAGAAGTCTTCACCATGTTATCGTGCTCTGATGAATCTTTAGGATGTATTACAATACTTGTAGTAGCCCTTTTTGTCTGTTTCCTTTTCCTAAAACAATAGATAGCTATTACTGCTGCAAGAAAAATAAAAAGAGTAGAACTGGCAGCTGCAGCAACAACAGCCGCTAATCTAGATTTTGTGAAATTTTCTGTCGCAGGTGCGTTAGAAGTCGAACCTGTATCATCAACTTCGGATGATGGTGGCTGATAATCACCGGATGAAGGATAGCTGGATGGTGATTCTGAGTTGCCATCGGATGGTAATGGGGATTTATTGGATCCATTGCCTGTGAATTTCACACCGTCGCGAAATCTTGGAAACGGTGGCACAAAGTCATTCCCACTCACGTCCAACAGCCGCAAAAAATCTAAACTGAGTTAAACTCGCGGGGAATTGTGCCGTGTATATGCTTGCCTTCTAAGTGAATTTCGAGCTTGAGATTGAAGGGCTAAGTGTACCAATTAGGCTGAGCTTCTGTAAGTTTATAACTGAAACGTCTTGAATTACAAGTTATCCCCCACCAAGGTCCTTCACATGGATCATTCCCGATCCATTTGTAAAGCAAGTTTCTTGGGATTGTTGGAATATAATGTAATTAATTGTGTATCGTTGTTATCTTAAGTTTTAGTTCATTTAAACTGATCAGATAAAGTTAGGCTATAAACACCTAATACGGTATGGACCTTTTAAAGCGGTCTTTTCTATTTGATTGATGGTCTTAAATGGAAACCCAATATATATAAGGGGTCATAGTCCCCATGTCACACGATTGAGTCATTCTAACTGTATCTCGTCAATGGTTAGAGAGAGTGAGAGAAGAGTTAGAGAAGATTAAAGGACTCTCAATGCTAATCGTGAAGATCTTGAAGACCATAGTACTCAGATCTACATGAATATCAAATATATTATGGATTCAGGTACGTTCCGCATATTCATCTTTATTTCTTAATGATTTAGCATGAGATTCTGGAATTAATATAAAGTTATTCCAACAAGTGGTATCAGAGCCGCTCATGTTGAATCTTGAGAATTTATTTTATTGAAATTTTCATAAAATTGGATTTAATTCATGTACTATGGAATTGATATAATTTATGTTGATATTTATTGATCTGGGTTCGATTCCTGAAATTATTGAGGCAAGAAACATTGTTGATTGACATAAATATTTGAACAATTCAAAATCTCAAACATCGAATTTATTTGATTTTGTGAATAATTCAAACGGTTTTAGGGAAAATCAAAATTGTTGAAACCCTAGACTTGAAATATTGAATTACCCATCCGACTCACCATGATGGGACGACCACCGTGGTACAACTAGCTGGATAAATTATCGGAAAATCAACCTGTAGAAAATCGCGATTACAGCACAGATTTCCATCGAGTTTGGTCGATTTTGGCTCGATATAAACCATTCAAAATCGCGACAAATTCGGGGCCGATTCCATCACGTTGATGATCGGTCGTGGCAAGCGATGGCGCGGCAGATGTCGCCGTTTTACGAATGACATCAGCCGGTGGTGACTTGGGACTGGCGGCGGGTATTGTGGCTAGGGTTTGGATTTTGAGGGTTAGGGTTTGATTTGGAAGGGTTATTGATTAAGGGTATGTTTGGCTCTGAATTTCTGAAATTTGATTTTCAAAAGTTAAGGGTCTGTTTGGCTTGTGTTTTTGAAAATTGGAAATTGAAAATTTCGAAATGAGGGATTTATGCCTTATTTTGGTTAATTTAAGGCACTCAAGTATTAATTGCATGAAATAAAATTAATTTAGGAATTATTCATTATTTTATCATTTTTGTTTATATTGATAAAATATTTGGTGATGAATAATTATAAAACTTAAATGTTTGTTTCTTGCATAAGGAATATATACTGTAATTCAGTTATTCAGTTATATCTTTAGTTCGTATTAAAGTAAATTAAAGTTTCCTGTCTGGAAATTTTGGGTCACATTAGTATCTTATGTTTTAAACTAATTTGAATTACTTGTCACTTATTGAATTATGATATTCAAATTTGTTTATTTGAGATATATGGATATTGTTAAGGTATAAATAAATTATGTTTAAGTCTACGCGAAACTTAATCGGCCCAAAAAAATATTATTGTTTGGTCAGACTGTAAAATAATATTTGCCTTTAAATTGTGTTTAAGTTTATGCGTAAAATAACCGGCCCAAAAGAAGGTTATTTTTGGCCAGACTGTAAATACAATATTTATTTTTAAATTGTGTATAAATTATGTGAAAAAAAACCGGCCCAAAGGAATGTTATTTTTTGGCAGATTGTAGACACGATATTTGGTATTATAGTGTTTTTAAATCAATGCGAACAATAATTGGCCCAAATGAAAGTTATTTTTTGGCTAGATGTAAACATATTTAATTAATGTTATTGTGTGCATGTAATTTATGCAAACTATGACCGGCCCAAAGGAAGGTTATAATTTGGCCAAATTACTAAGTCACATATAAAATAATTGTGTACACATAATTTATGCGAATTATGATCGGTCCAAAGGAATATTATAATTTGGCCAAATTACTAAGTCACATATAAAATAATTGTGTACATATAATTTATGCGAATTATGACCGGCCCAAAAGAAGGTTCTAATTTGGCCAAATTACTAACACACATATAAAGTAATTATGTACATGAAATTTATGCGAATTATGACCGGCCCAAAGGAATGTCATAATTTGGCCAAATTACTAAACTATATTTGAGCATTTGTGATACATGTGAACTGTGAACGGCCCAAAGGAATGTTACCGTTTGACCATACTACAAATACACATGTCATAATAAATATGTGATAATTATAAAGTTTCCATGTGAACAATAGTCGGTCAAAAAAAGGTTGTTGTTTGACAGGATTTATTATCAATATTTTATTACGACGTCGAGAGTACCACTTACAAATTGTTATTTATGTCCAAAGACTAAATATTAATGTTGTGCTATGATACCCATACGGGTCAAGCCCATTAAAAAGCTCGAGGGTCGAACCCAATCCATTGGTCAAAATCGTCGGAGGACAAAGTGCGGGGAGTGTGAAGCTAGCCCCTCGCTAGAGGGGCGAGCTACGCGCTCGCCCAACCAGGGGGGGGCGAGCACCGAAGCTCGCCCACGCGAGGGGCGAGCTTCGCGTGCTCGCCCCACCAGGCAGGGGCGAGAGCCGCCCCGCCCGCCGCCCCGCCCCACCGAGAGACTCAGAAAGCAGAAAGGGGCGAGAAAGCAGCTAGCAGGGAGGGGAGAGATGCGCGCTCGCCCGCCAGGAGAGCGGGCGAGCTACGCGCTCGCCCCGCCCGGCAGGGGCGAGCACCGCAGCTCGCCCACGCGTGGGGCGGGCTGAGCGCTCGCCCCGCCAGGCAGGGGCGAGCACCGCAGCTCGCCCACGCGTAGGGCTGGCTGCTGCGCTCGCCCCGCCAGGCAGGGGCGAGCACCGCAGCTCGCCCACGCGAGGGGCGAGCTGCGCGCTCGCCCCGCCAGGAGAGCAGGCGAGCTGCGAGCTCGCCCGCCAGGCAGGGGCAAGCACCGCTGCTCGCCCGCACGAGGGGCGAGCTGCGTACTCACCCCGCGAGGCATGTGCGAGCCTCGCAGCTAGCACACACGAGGCCAAGCTGCGATGCTCTCCATGCGAGGAAGAGTTCGGAGCCATCCTCGCAGATGCCTCATGTTTGCGAAGTATGGGATCGGAGCTCGCTCGTGTTGGGCGAGCTAAGCTTTGTAGCACGGCCTCGCAAATTAGATTCGACGTATAACCCATATCTCCAAGTACAAATCGGATCGTAAAAGCTGCAAGCATATCATACTATGAAAGTGACATTCTCTGGTCCCCGGTACAAATCGGATCATAAAAGCTGCTGCAAGCATATCATACCATGAAAGTGACATCTCTGGTCCCCGGCACAAATCGGATCGCAAAAGCTGCAAGCATATCGTACGAGGAGAGTGACACCTACTCGTCCTCAGCTCTAGGACCCTGTCCCCCACCCTTAGCTTCAGAAGATGTCCCCTAGGCCCTGACACGCGGTTAAAGGCTGTCTCCTCTCCGTTTCCTATAAATATCAGGTTTGTTGACGGGAATAAGGTATTCACTCTACTCACAATTTAAAGTTCATCTCGTTACTCTTCCTTTCTTTTCCGATTTCTAACTTGAGCGTCGGAGGGGCTCCGCCGGGACATCCTCCCGGCACCCTTCTCACACTTGTTCGTGGTTTCAGGCATCACCAAACACTCGGAGCCATTGTTGGAGTCGCTCCCAGCACCCTTCGTCCACCGGAAAGAAGAAGTATCATTTTTGTAAGCATCATTTGGCGCCGTCTGGGGGAAAAACTTGAGCAAGACGTGATATGGCAGGAGAGGATAGAAGTAAGAAGTAGAAGAACAGGTACGGCGGAGTCTCGCCCGGAAGGAAGGACTGAAAAGCGGTGGTGGTGGTGAAGTGGGAAACATGACTATGGAACAACTAGCCCAGTTCATTACCACCGCCGTAGCCGAGGCTGTGAGGCAAAACCAACCCCCACCTCCGGACGAGAGAACCATTGCCGAACCATGAGGACAATGCTGAAGTCCAGCAAAGTCACGCGGAGGAAGTCAATCCCACCCAAGGTGGCGGGGACTCGGAGATGCACCAGAGAATGAAATGGAGATATGTGGAATGAAATCCAAGGTTTGAGACAACATGGGGGGAAAAGGCCTACACCCACAAGAAAGAAAGTCCCTTCTCCCAAGCCATTTTGGAGGAGGAGCTACCATCTAACTTCCGACAGCCTAACATGGGAGAAATACGATGGGAGTACCGACCCCGAGGACCATTTGGGAAGATTTGATAATGCGGCCTTGTTGCATCGATACTCCGATGGAGTCAAATGTCGGGTATTTCTGAATACATTAGTAAGGTCGGCTCAACAATGGTTCAACATGTTGAAGCCTGGCTCAATAATGTCCTTCCACGACTTCAGCTCAGCGTTCTTGCATCAATTTGCAAGTAGCAAAAAATATCAAAAGACTTCACTCAGTTTGTTTGTCATGAAACAACAAGATCAAGAATCTTTGCGGGAGTTTACCCAACGCTTCAACGATGTTGCCCTAGAGGTTCCTTCAGCCACGCCTGATGTCCTTCTCAATGCTTTCACGCAAGGGCTCAAGGGTGGTGAATTCTTCAAGTCCTGGTAAAGAAACCACCGCAAACAAAGTTATGATGAGCTCCTATCTAGGGCGGAGAAGTATGTGAACTTGGAAGATGCACAGAGTCAGAAGAGATTAGAGCAAAGACCGCTGAGAATAGCAGGGAAAAGCTGGACAAGGGTGGGAAGAAAGAGAAACATGGCGGAGAGGATGGATGATCGAAACTTATTCAGGGGCGTCTTCCACATATTCCCCTTGTCTGAGCCTAGACATAGCAATGGATGTATGTGATAATAAGGGGAGATTGACTAGGCCAAAGAAAGCAGAGAGAGGTCCAAGATTGCCCCCATCGGATAAGTATTGTGGATACCATCGAGAATAGGACATTTTACCCATGATTGCCAACAATTGGGAGAAGAGGGTTCAGAGGATCCTTCAAAGAGATCCGGAAATAAAGCTATATTGACAAGAACCAGGGAGCCCTACCAACCGGACGCGCCTCGAGCCCCGGCTCGGGCAAATCCTGGACGAAGAGAGCCAAGGTGGGAGCAACAAGGGCGGAATGCCCCTCGCGGCCATGGAATGGAGGAAACAGGAAAAGAATCGGGGAATGATATCGAATGGAATGATACACATGATCCTCTGGAGGGAGCAACCGATGGAGATTCTGGCCGAGCTCGCAAGGCATATGGGAGGAGGTTGGAAAATTTGGAGGTGTCCATGGAAGCAAGCACCACAACCGACCCGTGATCAGTTTCGGTCCCGACGACCTAAGAGGCATTGTTACTCCACACAACGACCTTGGTAGTCACGGTTACTATAGCAATTAAGACGTAGCAAGGATTTTCGTGGATACGGGGAGTTCCGTCAATATCTTATTCAAAACAACCATGGACCAAATGCAAGTTGATGGATTCCACTTGGACCTAATCTCAACCCCTCTTTATGGGTTCACGGGAATGTGATCCAGCCTCTGGGTCAGATTGTCCTCCCCTTGTCAATGGGAGAGTGGCCCTAGCCGAGTAACTAATATGGTGAATTTTACAGTCGTTGACGCCCCCTCCTCTTACAATGGATTATTGGGCGACCGGCCATGAAGGACTTCAAGGCCATAGCTTCTACCTATCACCAAAAGTTGAAGTTCCCGGCAGGAAACAAGGAAAGGAGAGTGGAGTACTTGGAGGTGACCAGGGACAGCCCGTCGGTGTTTGTTATGAAAGGTGTTGTAAAGGAAGAAGGAAAAAGGGCCA
>CAJQUN010002471.1:0-26314 GCA_907163345.1 Haberlea rhodopensis | reverse complement strand
TTTGATAATTATGTGGTATAGATTAATTTTATTCGCAAAATAACAAAAATACCATCGAATATGTTTTGCATTATTCGATTATTTTATTTTTAATTAAATTTAAATTTAATCAAAATAAATTTATTTATGTATTTAATAATAAATAAAATATTATGATATATTTGGGTATAAAATATTAGGACTTAATTTTTATTTTAATTATAAAAAGAATAATAGTGTATTTTGAAGGTTAGTAAATCAATTCAAAATTTATCACAGTCATGTATAAATAATCACACCTACCATGTGGGATTTTTTATCATTCAATCCGTACCTTTGTTGTGAACAGTGTCGGGCTTTTCAAATTTTTCGGGCTTCTTTATCCTCAGAAGAACAAATGATGTGGTTGATAAATAATATCCAGTCCTAATCACACGAGCAGAACGGAGCCTGACTACGTAGTTTGTCTAGAGATGAATGAGAAATTATGGGAGCAACAAAAGCAGAAACACACAAATTATTGAAGATGACTCAATCTACTACATACATTTATATATCATCACCATTGTTTACTGGAGATGCTTCAATGAGGTTTGCCGCAGACAATTTCATCATCCTCTATTCTTCTGACAGACTCCTGACTCTGAGGTTGACGGTTGAAACTTTTTTCCCATGTTATCATCGTTCTTTAGGATGTTTAGGAGAAAAAAAATGATAACATAGAAAACGAAGGGTAAATTTTTTAAGAGCGTCTAAATATAATTTTAGAAGAGGTGTAAAGTGTAATTTTACATTTTTTTTAAAGGTAATAGTTTTTTTGCCCTACCCACATACATTCGCCTCGAATGGTGATGTAAGTTATTATACTAGTGTGCACAATGTTTAAGATTCTTATTTCCTTAAATAAAGATCGATAGATTCAGGAAGAACCACAAGTCACAACTTTGAAGTAAGTCGATTGTTATCTAAATACTTCAATTTCAAGGCCAGTTGATCATATTATAGGACGCTTCATTTGATATATGCTTCAACGGTCATCCAATGTTATTTATTTAGTTATTTGAAATACACCCTTTTTTTTAATATTTTTTTTATGGGATTGCGGTTGAAGCACGTGAAGATTGACAGCTTAAAGGCATGCGCCTATTGGCTCAACTGTCAACACCAGTTTAGTGCAGCCCTCTGATAAAGTAAATGATTGAAGTGCCCCAGGGGCATAGCCGAGTTGGTAAGGTCTGTGGTGACGTAGGGGGTATCCCCTCGGCGCCAGGTTCGATTCCCGTGTGGAGCGCATTCCCTGCTGAAATATTGTGGGGGTGTGCTCTGGGGTCGTGGCCTGTAGATCCTCTCCCACAGATGTCTGTCAGCTCGGGCACATCCATCGGTTTACCTGTGGTGGCGGCGTTGAGGGGTCGGTTCCGTCACCCAAGGATTAGTCAGGCGAAAGCCTGGATACATTGTAAATAAAAAAAAAAAAAAGTAAATGATTGAAGAAAATTAAAGCATGTACAAACTCTTTCGAAGCTGTTTATTATTTTTATTTTTTATCTTTTATAATCAATATATCTTTGGCTAGATATATTTGAACTTAATCAATATAAAGAGATGACAAATTATTAGATCACTTCTCTGATTATGAGATGCTAAATCATAGGGCCTTATGGGAAATAATATTTTGATGCATTATAAAAAAAAAAATAAAAAATACTTTCAATTATTGCTCAGTCCTAATTTATTCATTAGATAAAAAAAAGTATATCAATTTCGATGTCCCATCTAACTAAAAACTTGGAAAAGTATTGTAAGTTATGTAGGCTTTATGTTATAACAAATGAAGGTTGTGTTGGAAATTTGAATCAAATTAAATGGTGTGTTCATTCATGTTGGGGTGCCTTGTTTCATGATTAGATGCTTCCAAATTAAATGGTGTGTCCATTCATGTGGGGGTGCAATGTTTCATGATTAGATGCTTCCAAATTAAATGGTGTGTCCATTCATGTTGGGGTGTAATTTTTCATGATGATGCTTCCAAATTGTGTCTCTTGATGACACCACTTGGTATGTATACTATATAAGAAACAACCTTTGAATGAATTAGACATGGAATTTGAGTAATTCACATCATATTTGAAAATGGAATTTGAGTAATTCACATCACGTTTGAAGATGGAATTTTGGAAATTCACATCATATTTGAAGATCAAAATTTGAGTAATTTTGTGAGTCTTCATGATTGTTATGGGTTGAACGTTTTTAGACCTTTGTGGTTTAAAGGATTTGTGATTTGGAGTGCTCCTATCACAAATCATAGTCGTTGTATCTTGGAGACAAATTGCCAAAGTAAACCGTTAGCACCGTAGCGGGGCAATATTGTCTTAAGGACAGAGATTCCAAATCTCGCCTCGACATTTCTAATACAAAGCCATTTGTTGTTTTTGCTTGCTACTTTCCTAAGATACACATCCAATAAATTTTATACAACAATCTTAAGACAATATGAGCAACAAATGGTTTCGTCGAGTACAAACAACGACTCTCGTTCATCATGGTGAAATGCCTGAAAAGTTCAATGGAAACGATTTCAAGCGATGGCAACAAAAGATGTTGTTTATTTGACAACCTTGGGGTTGGCAAGGTTCCTCAATGATGATGCTCCTACTATATGGAGAGTGAAACCGACAATCAAAAGAGAGTTGCGGTTGATGCGTGGAATCAAAGCGATTTCCTGTGCAAGAATTATATTCTAAATGGACTGGACAACACATTATACAATGTGTATTGTCTAGTGAAGACGGCCAAGGAATTGTGGCAATCCTTGGAGAAAAAGTATAAATCCGAGGATGCCGGCATGAAGAAATTCATCGTTGGGCGATTCCTGGATTTCAAAATGGTTGATACAAAGCCTGTGATAGCACAAGTGCAAGATTTGAAAGTAATCATGCACGAAATTCATGCGGAGGGAATGATTCTAAGTGACTCATTCCAAGTGGCCGCCATGATTGAAAAGTTGCCTCCGTCATGGAAGGACTTCAAGAATTATCTCAAGCATAAGCGAAAATAGATGAATCTTGAAGACCTTGTGATTCGCTTGAGAATCGAAGAGGACAACAAAATTTCTGAAATGTTACTCACAATGATGTTTGTGATGGAAAGATTGTGCAAACTAGAGATGTGAGAAAAGTAATTTGTTACTTTATCAATATTTGCACATGATATTGTTGTGACTTTTTTGCTATGAAGCAAAAACGAGGCCAGTGATGTGTTTAAACACTTCAAGAATGAGATTGCAATAAAATTTAGCAAATGAGTTTTGCTATGGGAAATGGTGAGTAGATTATACTTGTGTTGTCTAAGAATTTGACGCTTAAGCTTGAATCTGCAAGACTATAAAATCTTGAATTCGAGTTTCTAAGCTTTGTACGCTTAAACACAAGTGATAAATCGAAGCCACAAATTTTGATTAGGCGTTGCAATATCTCAAATTGGTTCATTTTGAATTTCTAAGCTAGTACGCTTATAACATGAATTTGCAAGTTTTAAAAAAAAACTTGAATTCAAGTTTTCTAAGTTAGTGCGCTTAAATTGCAAAATGTGAACCGAGTTTGAGAATATTATCCAAGTTTCAACTTTTGTAAGCAAGTACGCTTAAATCCGAAATTTTCAAGAAATAAAAACTTGAATTTGGATTTATAAGACTATAACGCTTAGAACTTGAAACACGGAAGTTTGAACGCCAGTGCACTTCGTTACTACCCGAAGTTGTGGGGGTTTACAATTCTAGGATTCAATCACTTACCACATTTAGGCAAGGACGAAAACCTTGTGATTGAAGGAAAATAGAGTTTCCTACAATATTTGAAATGTGGGGGTACTTGGCTAAACTAGAAATGAAGGCCAAAGTAAAGTCATACTAAAAACCAAATAAAAGACATGAAGAGTTTGACAAGTCATGTTGTCAAAATATATTAATGAGTGTGACAAATGTGTACACACCTAAGCATAGGTATGCTTGTGTATTGATGATATGCTCATTGGAGAAGCAATTTAGAAATCATCAAGTAACAAAAGAAAAAATGTTGACAAAACATTTTGACATGTGTGCATCAAGAATAATGTTTGGAATGAAGTTTCCAAGACACTTGAAGAACGAAATCTCAAGGATTAATTCGAGTTTCAAATTTTAAGCTTTGTGTTTAAATTTCAAGTTTGCAAGAAATGTAATCTTGAACTTGTAATTTTTATGTGCTTAAAAATTTTGAATTGTGAATTAAAGTTGAGTATTTTGATCTGGTCTCGAATTTTGAAATAACGCGTTAACAACGCTTAAAATTCGATGATGGAAATATCCTAAAAGGATAAAATGAGGCAAAAAAGGTAATGTGATTATCAAAAATGAATATATATTATTGTGGAAAATTCTCTATAGAAAACATATAAAGCTTCTTCGGCCGAGTTGCTTTATAAGTTGTTAGAGAAAAATCCTATGCATGCAACTAAAATGTGTTGCGATAATGCTATATGATAAAATGATCTCTAGTGGCATAATCATGAGTGATTATGTGAAACCGCGAATCCGCATATAAATTGGTAACCGAGAGATCATGTGGAAAGTTTATCGAGGGGAATGGGGGTTAAAACCCTATAATCAAAATCTCATAGTGGATACCCAACCTTGTTGACTGGAGATCCCAAGATCTAGGTTCAAAAGGGACAACTAAATTATGAGATTGTATAAACACCTTGGAGAATTAATCTCCGACCCATTCCTATGATAAGGGGTGTACGCTTGTAAAAAGGGTACGAGGATAGGCAAAAGGCCTTTAATGATCCTAAGACATATAAGAATATGTTGGAGTATAGCGGGATACTCTTCTAGAAGATCACCTACGTAAGTGCGAAGTGTGGCCGCTTCAAAGATGAAAAGCACTTATGAAACCAAGCGTGGTCCATGGCCGAAACGGACACAACCGTAAGAAACCAATACGAAGGTTATAATTATTATGGTGTGGGTTCAATTGTGTTGGTTTACACCAACGACTAAATAGTTCAAGACTATAAGTTCACTATTAAGTCAAGTAAATCCGATTGAATACTACTACGGAAGATTCAAAGCCACAAGCTATCTCTCCCGATGCCCATAATAGTTCGTTAAAAGCGCTCAATTACAATATGCATTAATTAATTCATGTGGGGGATTGTTGGAAATTTGAATCAAATTAAATGGTGTGTCCATTCATGTTGGGGTGCCTTGTTTCATGATTATATGCTTCCAAATTCAATGGTGTGTCCATTCATGTTTGGGGTGCAATGTTTCATGATTAGATGCTTCCAAATTAAATGGTGTGTCCATTCATGTTGGGGTGCAATGTTCATGATTAGATGCTTCCAAATTAAATGGTGTGTCCATTCATGTTGGGGTGTAATTTTCATGATGGATGCTTCCAAATTGTGTCTCTTGATGACACCACTGGTATACTATATAAGAAACAACCTTTGAATGAATTAGACATGGAATTTGAGTAATTCACATCATATTTGAAAATGAATTTGAGTAATTCATCATCACGTTTGAAGATGGAATTTTGGAAATTCACATCATATTTGAAGATCAAAATTTGAGTAATTTTGTGAGTCTTCATGATTGTTATGGTTGAGCATTTTTAGACCTTTGTGGTTTAAAGGATTTGTGATTTGGAGTGCTCCTATCACAAATCATAGTCGTTGTATTTTGGGAGACAAATTGCCAAAGTAAACCGTTAGCACCGTAGCGGGGCAATATTGTCTTAAGGACAGAGATTCCAAATCTCGCCTCGACATTTCTAATACAAAGCCATTTGTTATTTTTGCTTGCTACTTTCCGAAGATACACATCAATAAATTTTATACAACAGGTTGAAATTTAAATAATTCAACACGTTTTAGTAAGATTATATATATATATATATAATAATTCAACACGTTTTTAGCAAGATTCTTGAGTCCGTACCTTTCATCAAATTTCCTCGGTATTTCCACGAAGTTTTTGAATACATAATTACGGTTTATTTAAATATCATAATTTGTGATTGGTGGCCATGTGATAAGGTTGCCAAAATTGACTGTTTCACGCTGTCCTTTGATGGCTTAATTATTCAGCACGACAGAATTACCAAAAAGTCCTTGTTGACTATCCATTCAAGGTTCCAATTCTTGTTCCTATATATACAACCCCTCTACAAATGTAAAGTCTCAGATTAACCTTCTGCTTAAAACATTTTCGAGCAGTTTTTCAAAGACTTTTTGAGTTCATATTACAGAAACTTCTTTCCTTGTACTAATACAAATATCGATATGACAGTTCAGAAACTATTCCTTTATTACTCATTTTGACAAGTATCCAAATGTTATTGTCTATGCTACATGTTCTATCATTCTATTCATATTTACAAGCGATAGTTGTAATTTATTTGCAATGCATGATCTAATATGTTATGAAGGAATAGATATGCTGAACCTATCCATTAGTATGAGTATCTCAAATTCAAAGATTGAAACAAGACTTAATCTAATAACGATGTTTATTCATTCAAAATATGTATCTGTATAGTTATTCTGTATAAAGATGATTTTCATGAAATTTTATTAAGATAAATTATAAATATAGTCAAATTCTTTGAATTTTAAGATGAAAAATTTAAATATAAGTATATCTTCTTGCTAGATTGGTTGGAATATTGGATCTCATATTTTTGTATTGCAGGAATTCCTTAACAGTGTATGCTAATAGTGTGGGAACTCCATTGCCTTCTTCCCCCTTCCGGATCAACGTAAGTCAAATTTGCTCATCTATAACTGCATATATATATATATTTTCTTGAAATATAATGACTTCAATTGCATGAATCAATCCTGATCTTATTTACCAAAATTGCAGCAGAAGTTGGATTCTTGGAATGGTGGTATCCCTGATACTACCTTTTTCTCTCACAAATGGGGGCCATTATGGGTCCTTAAAAGTAAGCAACTCTTCCTACTTTGGGAAAAAATTGAAAAAGAGTATATTATTTTTGTAACCCTCTCAACAAATGATTTCTGTATACGTACTTTTACCTTCGAGAGAGTGACTCATTGGATTAATCTTGTTATGTGCAGATAGGATTGACACTACAGTGCAAACAGTGGAAGATATAGTGGAAGCGGTGGAAAAAGTGGCGAGGGAAGTAGACAAGATTGCTGAAGACATATCCGATGATCTTCCCCAAGGAAAATTTAAAGATATGCTTGATTTCGTTGAAGATATGGCTGAAAAAAACTGCTGAAACTGCTGATTCTCTCGACAATCTTATTGACAAGGTATTAATTTACTCTACTTTCTTGATTTCATTGAGTATTGTTTGCTGTGATTGATTAATTAATAATCATAAAACTGAGAGTTTGTTTTAGGCTAATGATTGTGAATAAATGCAGGTTCAGGAAGCGGAAGAACAGTTGGAAGGCATAGTTGAATCTATCAACAAAGAAGTCAAAAGTTCTCCTAAACAAGCAACGTAGGGAAATTGACTATTGCAAAAATTGTTTTATGTAAAATTCTTTAATTTTATTCAGTTGTTGTATTAGGTAGACTGATTAGATATCACCATTGAAATTTTGTATATACTTAAGTACAACAAAGTTCTAATAATAAATATTTATAAATTATTTTTCTCGAAAATAGTTTTCTGAATTATTTTCTGTTTGAAAATTTAACTTTGTTAGCTCAAAGATTAAACTAATTTATGAAAATATAATTATTGTGTTGAAAAAGCCTGTGACCGAATGAATTATAGACTAAAAATGAAGCCTAAAATTTTTTGAAATACGGATCACATTCCACCTGAGATGTATTTTCACAGATAATAAAAGATTTTTGGCCTATTATTTATTTCTAACACATAATATACCATTTATTTGAGTTATTAAATGCATTAAAGAATTTACAAATGCAAATTACCCTTCAAATTATGAATTTACCCACCTACCGCCTCTCTACAATATGGTTAGGTGTAAGAAGCTCATAATATGGGGCTTCATTTGCTCCAGAAACATACAGACCAATATAATATATAGATAGTTTATTTTAAAAACAGTATATACCAAAATAAAAAAAAACTCTAATTTTAATTCTTGTAATGTATTATAAAATTCAATTAAAAATTGGAGTCACACGAATTCTTCGTGAAAAAAAAAATACGACAAAAAAAGCAAAACTTTTATATAATTGACATAATTGGTATATCAAATATCTGCACAGAGTATTTGGAGGAATTAAATATTCCCATTTTCTGTTATTGTAGTATTTCAAACTCAAACCAATTGTCTTATTTATACAAAGAAGAAAATGTGAAGCTAAGTAAACTAAAACTAAGTTAATTAACTAAAAGCGTGTAATATGAGTTAAAAGTTAGTGTCAATGTGTCTTGCATCAAACTCCCCTCAAGCTTGGTAGAGGTCAACCATACCAAGCTTGGACGTTAAGTGAGCATGCTGCCCTTTACTCAAGCTCTTTGTGAATATATCAACTAGCTTCGTGATTCATGGAGATGTATGCAGTTGAATAACGCCATCATTGATCTTATCACGAATTAATGATAGTCAATTTCAATGTGTTTTGTACACTCACGATACATCGGATTTGCAACAATATATAGTGTTGATTTGTTATCACAATGTAAAAATTGTGGGTGCTCGAACATCAACTCCCATGTCAGTTAGCAAAAACCTCTAATCACTTCACATATCGTGGCCGCCATTGTTCTGTACTCCGCTTTTGCTGATGAACGAGAAGCAACACTATGCTTTTTAGTTTTCCACGACACCAATGACTCCCCTAACTTCACACAAAATCCAGTAACAAACCATCAGAGTCATGGGGTAAGCAGCCCAGTCAGAGTCACAAAATGCAGTAAGAGATAGAGAATTTTGCGAAGGCAACAGAATGCCCATTCCAAACATAATATCATAACCGAAAAAACAACTTGAAAGTGAGAGTGTTCAGGGGCATGTACGAATTGAGTTAAAGTCTGCACCACATAACAAATGTCAGGACGTGTAATGTTAGATAAAGCAAGCGGCAACAAGACGTTTACACATTAGGGTTATTGATTGAAGGATCGATAACATAGGAATTATGAGGCTTAAGCAACAAATCCAGCTCATTACTTGTCATCTTGAGATTTTGTTCCATGGGTGTATCAAAAGGCTTCCTACCGATTAAACCAGTCTCCTCATTAACTCAAGAGCATACTTTCTTTGATTTAAATAATCCCATTTTTTTATCTTGCCACTTCAATCCCCAAAAAATTTAAGCATACCAAGGTTTGTAAGTTTGATTTGGGAATACAAATACGACTTCAAAGCATCAATGCAACTAGTACTCGAACCAGTGATCATGATATCATCAACGTAAACAAGTAATAAGGTAATATCAGCACCATTCAACTTGACAAATAAAGAATAATCATGCTTAGATTGTGTGAAACACCCTGAATTAAGATGCCATCAAAATTTGAGTGTTGTTATCGAGAAGCCTGTTTAAGGCCATACAAAGATTTTGAAGCTTACAAACCTTGCACTCCGCTTGAAGATGATAGCCATGAAGAAGTAACACGTATACTTCCTCATCCAAGTCCCCTTGAAGAAAAGCATTATTAACATCCATCTGAAAAATAGGCCGATTTTTGGCAGCCACAACACAAAGAAGACATCGAATGGTAACAACTTTTGTAGTCGGTGAAAATGTTTCATGATAGTCTATGCCATGTTGTTGCGTATAGCCCTTGGCGACAAGGCGGGCTTTAAACTTGCCCACAGTACCATCGGCATGCCTTTTGATTTTAAACACCCATTTACAATCAAAATGTGTAACATGGACAGGAGGCACGACTAAATCCCAAATATGGTTGCCCTAGAATGCCTTAAGTTCTAGTTCCATGGCTAATCTCTACATAGGATCAGAGTTTGCTTCATGGTAGGGAAAATGTTCTTATCTGATGATATAGAGGCCAAAAAACTTTGATATGATTGGAGAAGTTGAATAAGAGAGATACTGGGAAAAGGATAAATGCACTTACTGCAATGACTTTGTGGCAAAGTGGGACAAGAATAATCATGTGTCCAAAAAGGTGGCCACACAAGCCGTGAGGATTTCCGATGCTGAGAAGTATTAGGAGGCAAAATGTCTATCTGAGAAGTGGAACCAGAATCAATTGAAGATGGTAGCAGGGCTGACTCGGCAGGAATGTGTCATCAACCAGGGGATGTGCAGAGAAGAAAAATAGATGAGATAGGAGAAAAAGATGCAAAAGGGAATATATCTTCATGAAAGATAACATCCTGGGAAACAAAAAATCTTTTGGAGTTGAGATCTTGAACTTATACCCCTTTTGAGTGTTTGAATATCCTAAAAAAACACATGAAGAACTAGGGGAAAATTTATCCTGAATTGGTAATTTAGAAGCATAATATAAGCATTCAAAACTCTCACATGATGGAATGATAGCGGTTTGTGAAACAAAACCTCGAAAGGAGTTTTGTTATCCAATAAAGGGGTAGAAGTACAATTTATAAGATAAACGATAGTGGTTACACAATCACCCCAATATCGGAGAGGAAGGGAGGATTGAAATCTCAAGGCTCGTGCAATGTTTAGAATATTGCGATGTTCACGTTCTACAACTCCATTCTGTGGAGTATAAGGGCAAGAATTCTGATGAATGATACCAAGATTCGAAAACAGCACTTGACATTCGGACTTAATCCATAGCATTATCAGTGCGGATTGTTTTAACACAGGTAGAAAATTGATTATTCACCATAGAAAAGAAAGCACGAAGCATAAATAGAACATCAAGTTTTGAGTGCATGAGAAAGCTCAAGTACCTCTTGAAAAATCATCAACGATGGTTAAAAAATACCGATCATCATTATATGTTGGGATATTAAATAGTCCCCAAATATCAACATGAAAGAGTTGAAACAAATGTGTAGTGGTAGAGCTACTGTAAGCAGGAACTTAAGTCTAGCTTGTTTAGAGATAGGGCAGATAGCACAATGCTGTAAATTAACATGTTGTGACAAAAAAAAGAAGCAACATTCTCATTCGTATAGGAGATATATGTCCCAAGCGGTTATGCCAAACAATATCAATAACATGATTACAAGAAATTATATCTTTATTCGAAAGTAAAGTTATTACAATAAGGAGTGGGAAGAGAACTGTTATTTGCAAATGTGATTGAAGAATGAATGAGCTGGAATCAAACATGTATAAGCCATGATCTTCTTTACCAATCGCACAATCTTTCTAGACTTGAGGTCCTGATGTAAAATTTTGAGAAGAAGACAACAGAACATTGATGAGATTGGGTTAGTTTGGACACTGATAACAAGTTGAACCGAAAACTAGGAATGGACAGAACATTATAGAGAGTTATATGATCATTGAGATCCACGGAACCTACATTGCTAACAGGGATGGTAGAACCATTAGGCAAACTAACTGAATTGATGGTATTAGTTATGGATATAGAATCTTTCAGCAATAAAGAACTCCCTACCATTCAATAACTCATGTATCAATAATCCATCGAATTCGAGCATGTAATGAAACACAATTCTATGATATACCTGTCATGTTAGCCAACACTTCAATAGTAGAATGCCCATTGTTAGCTCCCAATAGCTTCAATATTTCATCATATTGGGCTTTCGTGAAAATAGGTGCATTAAAATCTGTCTTGCCACCTTCACAGCTTTTGACCCTCATTTTGCACAACATTAGCATCTGCCCCTGTTTTCTTGTTCGGAATGAATGGCTTTCTGATTTGTCCTGAATTCAGGGACTTATACAATCTGTGGCCAGGAGGATACCCAACTATCTTGTAGCAATTGACCTTATTGTGACCAAGCCAATTACAATGCTCACAATGAAACTACTTTTTTTCTTGTGAGCATTATTGGTATACTGATTGTTAGAGTAAAAAACAGAAGCAGGGCTCTGTGCAGGTAGCAAAGAACGATGTGATTCCTCCTGTGAAATAATGGAAAATTCTTGTCCAACAGTAGGTAGGGGACTCATCATCAAAATTTGAGTATGTACATGTCCATGGCTCTCATTAAGTCCCATTAAAAAGTTCGAGATATTTCCGGGAAGTGATTCCCTCACATCTATCAGATAGGAAAATTCATCCGCAATTGCTTAAGTTTGTAGTAATACACAGAAATGGATGAATCACCTTGCACTAATTTACCAATATCTCTGTTCAAAGCAAAGATTCTCGAGCCATGAACCTTACCATACTGCTCCTTAAGGTCATTCCACACTTGTGAAGCACGGTAGGTAGAATATACGATACCCCCAAAGATCTCTTTCGAAACCGTATTCATGATCCACGATAAAACTAAAGCGTTTCATCTCTCATTGCTGAAGTGTAGTACTATCAGCCGAAGGCTTCTTAAAAGTGTCCGATGAAACCTAATTTGTTCTTAGTTCGTAATGCGATCAACATCGTCCTACTCCAACATAATTCTCGGTGCCTATCAAAGAATCGTTAACGAGATTCATACCTGGAGTGTCTCAAGCATTAAGATAGAGTGGATCATTGAAGCTCGAACCAGTAGCCATGGGGGAAGTGCGCATAAAACAAAATTCACGACAAAAAAAATAACCGAACTATATCAGCGTCCTGAACAAATCACCGAAGCTGAAAATGAACAGAAATCGCGTAAAAGGATAAATCAAATGCTGGTTAGACTGTGATACCATATCAAATACTTGCACGGAGTATTTGGAGGGAAAGAAATATTCCAATTTTCTGTTATTGTATTCAAAATCAAACCAATTGTCTTATTTATACAAAGAAGAACACGTGAAGCTAAGTTAACTAAAACTAAGTTAATTAACTAAAAGCGTGTATGAGTTAAAAGATAAGTGTCAATATGTCTCGCATCAACATCGTAAGTAAAGAGAGATTAATTCCAATGTTTTAGGTATAATATCATAAATTTTGAAAGTAATCAAGATATGTGGTGCTATAACAAGAAAACTGAAAAATTTTAACAAATGAAAATCTAATTATGGTAGTTACATAAGTGAAATTATAAGTGGAGCATGTGACAGTTATTTTTAATAAATTCGTTAAATAGATATAAGGTTATCAAGAACAATGGAAATGTTTAGTTTCATTTTTATCTTTTTCAATGTATAATTTTTTTTATCCTGTGATATATGTGATTTTATATTTTAAAAGAGATAGTTTCGATAATTTATAAAATTTTAGAATATAGTATATATGTTGTAATATATTTTAAAATCATATTAGAAAATTTGTTTAAGTTAAAAAAAATATTTTTATTTTGAAGTAGTTATTTTTCAAAACAAAAATAAAGCGAGCGCGGTAAATGCTATGCTAGTGCTACTATGATAGTCGTAAAACAATTGCAGTTATATATAATAAATTAGTGATGTTCTTTACAATTCACTTAATGAATATATTTTATATATAAAATAGAGTTAAATAACACAAACTAAATAACATTTCCTACAATAATAAATATACACGTTTTTAGTTAATATATTTGAACCTTTAATTAATTCGTGGATAAGTTTGTTTTTTCAGACCTTCGATAATTTTTGAGCCAACAGAGCAAGCTAAACAAGTGCTCACCAGCAAAGGACACCAAAGATCAAGATCTGTCTTTTTCTTTTAGTCACCATTTGAAACACACCAGAACACTGTTGCAGTTCCATTAAATTTTCACACGAAATGAACGTCAGTAATACAATGCAAAATGGATGTACAACATTTAATCTGTTGTATTATGTATATGATTCTAAGAGACAAATTAAGGAGTCTTCCAGAATTTGAATGGAGTTCCAAACCAATTAGAGTATTCACATTGCAACGCAACTGCAGGTGCTTTCGCGACACAAAAATTAAAGAATCCATGGCAATTCGAGAGGCATATTATAAAGAGAACCTTTTTTTTCCCACTTGATAGAAGTAAAACAGTGCATGTGAAATTATTCCGAAGTCACTGATGGCTGAAGCATCGAGGCAACAACAACCTGTATGGAGCCACAGATGAAATTCATTTTCAATATAGTTTTGGCAGCAGAAATGGCTTTGGAAGCCTACAATTAGGACAGAAAGTATTACAGAATTCAATTTGCTATCCTTGTGAGCTAATTAACTGTTTCCAAAGACTTGTTTATGATAGAAATAAGTAAAGTTAGATCGAATTCAGGCACCTAAGATGAGATTAAGACTTGCTTGTCTATTGTGCAATTATGATTATGTGCTAGTGATCGATGTCAATGGATGAATTCTAAGCGATGACTAAAATGAAGAAGAAAATAAAAATATGAAATTACATTAAAAAATGGATTCTTTCAACATCAGATTGACGCTATTGCATTTGTTTAACATGACCTGATTATCAACCTTCATAAGAAGGGAACATACCGTCAAACAAAATCCTTAAGTTTTCTCTATTTTTTTTTCGGGTTTGAAACGGCCAGCTGGGTGAATTTCAACTTCATCTGAAAATAAATGCTGCATTAGTCCAGACAATTTTGATAAAATAAAAATTATAACTATCACGTCCAAAAGTTTACTGGAGCAACTGGATCAACGGATGCCTAATGTTTTTCAGAATTTGTTTTTGGAAAAAGGTGTGCAGTTAAATGGGAAACCTTTAATCAAATGCATAGGGATCATCGGCATAGGGATTCAGAGATCCTTCTGAGAACAAATCGCCTAATTTGGAAGGATTTTGATGGCCTCCACCTTTGATTCCCTGCAATAAATGAATGAATATTAGGAAAACTACAGATATTGCAATTCTTTCCGTCTCTCACTCCAAATATATATGTGTTCCGGAAATAGTCAGCAGACAGAGGCACTAGTTACAAGAAGAATCTTTTTTTTGTGGCATTACATGAACCATATTACAGGTATATGAACAAGACAGCACGTAAGCTTCTTACCCTGTTTGCTAAAACTACTAGTTTATAATTATAAATTTGGATCTACTTTAACAAAACACGGATAAGTAGTTCTTGTCAGATTACTGCTTACAAGAACTTTGTCAACATACAAAATAGTAGTCAGTGGGACTCCTAAATAAACTCAGATGATATAAAGAGATCACAAATGGCGGGTGCAGAGAAAGCAAGACATTTTAAGGATTGGTTAGTGTCTACTCACCTTGGTTGCTTGATTGGGAGTCTTAGCTTTTGGCGTACCTCTAGTCCTGTGCTTTCTGGGGTCCTGAAAGTTGAAGAACGGAATCAAGAGTTCAATCATAACCTGCTATAAAACATTAAGCAGAAGTTAAATTATAGCTGTTATGTAATTACATACCCCAAACATTACTGTGCTCTTAGTTTTTCTTCTCTTTGTGATTGTTCTTCCATTTGATGTTTCAATTTCATATTCATGGCGAGTCACCTGCGACAATAAGTGGTTTTTGAAAGACAGATGATACTAATATCAGTATCTTGGTTAAACACGAACCAAAATAAAATCAATATGCACACACCACTGGGAACACATACAGAGGGTCCATATATATGAGAATTCATGCATTAACTGCAAGTGTGATCTTACCTTCCTACTATGCTTAGGAAGACTCATTACACTTCCAGGATTCACCTTTTCCACCCTTTTCAACAAATTTGACACTGGTGTTTGAGATTCTTTCTGGAAGGGGGAATCCTGCAAGAAACAATTGAAATTCATGTCTATCATAACACCGGTTTGTGAATCAACTGTAAAAGAAAATATCAATTCTCCTTCGAGTTCACCTGTTCATCGCCATCTGTTCTGCCCACATCATGCTTAATTCTCTTGCCACTTCCAGATTTTCTCGTCTTGTTTGAAGAAAAAAAAATTCTAAAGCGTTGAAGAACAGAAAAGATGAAGAATTCTGTTCAACTGATACAAAGTAATCGAAAATATGCTTCCAACTGAAGACATCTGGTACTTTTTGCATCTTTCCGAATTAAGTATAAGCTTTTAGCAACTGTAATGCATGCAATAATAATAATAATAACTGAATCATGAGTTATATTAGATCAGTTTATGGCAACCTCGTGAATGTTTGTCATTATTATAATTTATTATGTAAGATCATATTTGTCAATGTCAATAAATCTCAATTTCAATCTCCCAACTCAATCACCCGTTGAATAGGATTTTCATTCCATTATATAGAGGAACAACTTACAATAAGAATCCCTAAGAATCAGCTAAGAATCTCTAAGATTCTGTCAAATCTATTAATTACCATTTATATTACAAATCGAACAATATCATAGCAATATTACTATATCTATCTATCTAATAACATTGGCATCCCCACTCAAATTGATGCTTGTCGATCAAAAAAGCATCAATTTGTCAATCCAAATAATCTGTCTCCAAAAAGAAATCGACACCCCAATCGGGCTAATCCGTCGCAAACACTTGTGCAAAGTATGTATCGCACCGCGACAAAATATAAACGCACAACACCCGTGCAAAGCTCACGCACAACAACCGTGCAAGACTCAAACACACGACTACCGTGCAAGGACACCGCAAGCTCCACGGCAACAAGTACCGAGCACCGCACACAAATCAGAAACCCACGAGATGTTATGATCCACGAACCAGAAAGAACTGGCAGAAAATGAGCAGGAAACGTATGAGTGGGACTCCACTCTCCAACTCATAATTCAAGCTCACAACCGATATGAAGAAAGAACAAATCGTGAAATCTAGATCGCAAAGTCCCACAATCGAAAACCCTAGATCCGCTCAAAACAGCCCCGCACAAAGCCCAACGAAAAAAAAATCGCAGCAAGCACCCAGAAGTCACAGATCTGTGTGAAATAGTATGCAGAACCCAATTGCGCACAACAAGCGTGCACAAATCCCAAAAAGATGCCGCAAAATACCAAATCGTCGCACAGAAACTCCGATCGTGAAACCCTAGTTCGCGCAGCCCAGATCATAGATCGCAAATCGCGAAATCGTGTAGCCCAGATCGCGAACGCAAACCTCGACACAAAGGCGCACAGAGAAAAGAAAATCGCGAAACCAGAAAAAGATTACGAAACCAGCCCGGAAAAAAATTGCAGCAAAGGTGCAAAGCCGTCTGTGAAAAGATGAAATCAACAAAAAAAATGGACAGAGACCCACGAATATGACAAACCCTAGCAATCGTCGCTAGGATTGAAACCCTACGTAGCCGCTAGGGTTTGCAGGGGTAGCCGGTGAAAGAAAAACAAAATATTTTGGCTCTGATACCATGTCTATAAATCTGAATCTTAATACCAAACCCAATCATCCTTTGAATAGGGTTTCATTTCATTATATAGAGGAACAACTTAGGTTAAGAATCCATAAAGAATCCCTACGATTCTGTCAAATCTAGTAATTATCATTTATATTACAAAACAAATAACATCATATCAAATATATTATATCTATCTATCTAATATCCTTGACAATATTATCACCAATTGTCACCACTTGGTAGAGTTCATCAGTCTGAGCTCCTTGGCTCTTAAAGATCACGCAATTTTTCATTCTTCAAATGGATAAATGGACCAGAATATGAATATTTGCACTCATCTGACATACCTACATATATTTCTATGCAGCTTCCAAATGACAAATGAAAAGAGATCAGCGATGGATCATCAATTTAACATCAATTCATACAGCAATGAGGACACAGATACTTCTCGATTTCCGTCAGTCAGGGGATAATAGAGGGGAGTATCAAGGTGTAACAGAACAGACCTTTTTGGAATTCACTTCTTGGTCCTCTTCAGGGTTGTCACCCATTACTTTCCACTGCAGTTGCAGTAATGCCCTCTGCCGCTCTTCCTAAGAAATAACAACCCATGACCACAATAAGGTGGTGGTAATATGACTGATGCAATTACTTGAATTACCTTGGTTTTTAAAATACCCAACTCCTCCTCCAGTCTTCTGAACTCATCTTGGTGCTCACACCTCAAAGCTCGCAGCTGAGCTTCATGCTCAGACCTAAGGGATACGGTTTTCTACAGAAAATATATGTAATGTTAAAATGTATGATACAAATTGTTTAAAATTAAGAGTTACAGTAAAAAACCTCTCTGAGGTCAGTTTCAGCTTGAAGCTGGGAACGTCTTAGCTCTTCACTGTGCTTAGATATGAGGCTCATTTCTTTGCTACTGAATTCCTGCTGAATGTGGGCAATCTACATTGACAACACAGGAATCTCACCAGCTTGTTCAGAATCATTTTTCTAGATTCTCGTAAAATTTAAAAAAAAAAAAAGTCCCCCTGCAACATCCTTATGTTCATTCACAAATGCCATGATCGACAGCCCATTTATATTCAACCCATAGTTCCTAGATTTCCAAACACATAGAATCATATGACCACATATGGCAGCTTATCAGTGGCAATTGCCAACTGTAAAATTCTCACTTCAATCCCTGAGTTATCTTCAGTAGAGATAAAGAGAGTATTAATGCAGGAGAAAATCCTTGTAACATCAAATAAAAAGAAAAAAAAGCCCTCTCGCTTTGAGACAAAAGCCGAAAATTAGGTAGAGTTCTTGGTTCTTGTTTGCTTTTTATGCTAATGATCAATGAAAAATTCCACTTGTACTGAGAAAGTGGAAGTAGGAGGCACCTCCAATATTCTTCCTTTGGGAGTTTCTTTTGAACTTAAATCAAATACAACTAGAGGAATAGACCTCAATGAATTAAATTTTAATTGTTAAATAAGACAAAATTTATTAGGTTAAGATGGTCTCATACAGTATCATACCAATGCAGCATGTTCTTCTTGTATATGGATCAAGTATTCTCGAGTTTCTTTTTTATTTTCCGCTACCTTTTCCTCCAGTTGTTTCTCCATATCCCTGATAACTTTCTCTGCCTAAAAATTGACATAGGAAGGAATACTTAAACCAAATTGAACAGAAACTCAAAATAAAAAGTGATGATCAAAACCTTTTCTTTCTCAAGATTAACACTCTCCTGCTTCTCAACCTCGTACTTCCTTCTTATATCATTAATCGCCTGATCAAACTCCAACCAGTCAATTGCACGCGTCAAGAAAAGGGGAGATGTACGGTTGGGAGGTGCTGTAATGATGGTGAAAGAGAATACCTGATCATTTCTCTGAGATATTTCTTTCAAATGCTTTGACAGCTCTATTTGTTTACTTTCTAACAACTGTTGGTATTGATTCTTCGCTTCTTCTAGCTTGTTGACAGCATCAGTCAGTGATGCCTTCATCTAAAACAGAAAACAGACAGCCAAATAATATATGACCCATTCAAGAGGCAATACTACAGACATTGAACCAAAGGACTTGTGGAATAACCTCTTCTTTCTGATCTTCTAACTGTTTTTCTCTTGTCCTGAGTTCCAAAATTAGTTGGTCCTTCTCCTCCAATGCAATGTCAAGCTCACTGACTCTTTTTCAAGTGATGATAAAGTTTCTTCATTTTTCTCAATATCCTTCTTCGAAAGATTGATTTCTTCTTGCTTTTCCAGGATATCTGATTTTAACCCGTTGATAAGATCATTACTCTCATTCTCTACCTTGGAAAGTTTCAGCGACAAATCTTCCTGCATGGAACGGGATAAAAAAAAAGATAAACAAATAAAAAAGCTTGACCATCGTTTCGCAAAGACACAGGGTTAATTAAATTAGCTTTCACCATTTCTTTTTCAGATAATCTTGAGTTTTCTAATGAAATCTTGACAGTATCCTCTAATTTGGCTATGAAGGCTTGCATTTCAGTCTGCTTAGATAAAAGTATTTCTGCTTCGGACTCCAATTTCAGGATTTTCTCTTCTGCTAACCGGCAATCTTCTGCATGCTGCACCATTGCGAATTCCTGATCTTTCTTAAGGTCAAGGACTTTACCGTTCAGTTCCTGATTAACCAATTGCAAAGCATTTTTCTCTGATGTGATGCACATAGACTGGTAGTGGATCTGATCAACTTTTGTTGAGCACTCTGAGAAGCAAGTTCTTTCTCTTTCTTAGCTAGTTCAAGACATGAATCATATAAAATGTTAAGCTGAATGACTTTTTCGGAAAAGTTTAGGCTTTGATTCTCCAGTTCTGTGACCCTCTCAACCAGCAACTTCACAAAATGTTCAAGATTCTTGAGCTCCATGAGTGCCGTTTCTAACCTGTTTGCAAACTCTTGTTTGCTAGATAACAGATTCATGTTATCTTTCACCAGTTTTTCTTGGGAGTTCCTCAATTGTAGCAAGTCATCATCTTTTACTCTCAATTCAGCTTGCAACTCTTCCAACTTAGAAGTCAAACTCTTCAAAGCCAGTTGATTACCTTGATCAGATGCTTCCAATAGTTTTATCTTGCTATCTGGTTCGAAAAAGAAAAACGGACGGAACATCATTTGGAGCAAAGTATCTTATAGAAGTGGAAAACTAAAAATCCTGGAGTGCACCTTAGCACTCAGCTTCATAAGGTAGTGGCATGAGAAAAAGTGTAAAATGCACGTAAAGAACAATAGATATCTAGTAATGACCAGTTTTACCTACATATTTTGGCTTTTTGACTTGTCTTCTAGTAAATTAATTGGTTTCTATTCAATCTGGATAAATTGAAATCTTCAAGGTTATTTAGCTCCATTTATACAACCAAACTAGCAAATCCTCTTACTAAACTAAAAAAATAAATCAATGGGATTACCACTTACCATGATTAGCTATGAGCTGATAAAGTATGCTGACTCTAAAACTGAAACGAAATTACAGTTAATGGAAAACAGATTGACGATTCTCGTCCTATTAATGATAACTGATTTCATTTTCATTGATAAAAAGTGTGTAAACGAGTTTGAGGAGTTATAGTACTATATCAACTAATTTACACTAGCAGTGTTAACAGTATAACATTGAGATTACAGATCACTTGACGAATAACAAGTAAATAAAAAAAATTCGGATGTTCTTAGGATCGTGAAATCTGTCCTTGATTAAACTTATCAGAGTTGGACTCATAAATATGCGGTGTCTCATAAGCTGTAATTATAAATTAATTTAATTATTCAAATATAATTCGATCAGGGTTACCTTTCTCCTCAAGCAGGATAATCACTTTATTCTTGTCATCCAGGAAAGATTTCTCCATTTGTTCCTTAGCAAGACCAAGTTGCATAAGTTCTTGCCCCCCTAGATTTATCGTAAAAAAGCATGCCATTGTCATAAATGTACTACAAAAAGAAACACGAAGAATCAAGTCCAATCAATTGATATCACTTCAATGATGATCCATTCAAAGTACAGATCTTACTGATGAACTACCAGAATTAGTCACTCACGAGTTTTAACCATTTCTTCGGAAGAGTCCAACCTCAAGGACATAGACTTCATCTGCTCGTGTAATTTATCAAGGGCAACAGATGTTTCAGACACTTTATTTTCAAAATATGTCTTATCTTTCTCAGCTGCAAGAGTTTAGATTCAGTGCGACATCATATCTGTAAAATTGAATGAGAAATCAGCTGCTGTACAGGACACATACCATCCTGAACCTGAATAGTTAATCGCTGCAATGTTTCATTGAGGTTGATCACACAATGTTTTTGTCAAAGAGAACTTAGAGTCGAGTCCTTTCCAGAGCTTCTCGTCTTCTCTCTGTTTCACTTTTAGCTTTGCATTTTCATTGAATGCAGTTTGCAATTTCTCTTCCAATATTCGAATTTGCTCCGTCAGCTTCTTGAGTTTAGAATTCTGCGTGTTATTAAAATTTAAAGGTCACCTGACTGCAATTCGGGATTTGCATTTAAAAAAGTAACAGAAAACTATGATTATATGTCCCTTCTTAGATGTACCAAATATATGAGTGAATTTACAACTACCTGTGGCAGACGCTTTTCCAAAAAGGTTAGGCTTATGGAAGAAGAACCAGTAGTAGTTTATGATTTCACATCCGTATGCCTACGTGTAGGAACATATTCATGACATACATTTACTTGCTTTCAGTTTAACCACGGTTTTAAACAGCTATACTATCTTAACTGGATGAAATTAGCAAGCAAACTGCAATAAGCATAAGGACAGCTGCACATATACATGTTTCTGTGTGTGTGTGTGTGTGTGTGTGTGTGTTTGTATGACAAAGACTTTGTAACATGCAGAAAATTATGCGTGAAGAAAGTGAGAATTATTTTCAATCTTACTGCAAGTTCGAGGTCTGTTTTCGCAGAAGCTTGTTCTTTGACCAATTTTTCTGTAGAAATAAAAAACAACGTACCTTGTTTAATACGCACAAGATTTTGGAAAAAACTTAACTAACAATGTATACAACCTGCAGTAGTCTTCAGATCGAGAGAGAGAGAAGCTTCCAGACGAAACCGAGTCCGAGGAGATCGGAAGAGTCTTCGCTTTCGCAGCCCCAGACCTAGATACTGGCTGATATTTGAACTGTTCGAGGCTTTTCAAACCTGACAATCCTAAAATCCGACTCATTCTGTAAATCGCGATGAAATCTGGAACTAGATCCCTAGAACTTCAAATTTTTATCCGAGCTGCAATTTTTCGAGCAAAGTGAAATACACTTCAAAATTCTAATCGCGAGCCTCTGTATTGAAGCTTGCGAAATTGATTGATTATTTCTTGACAAGAAATCGGAAATTTTTATGACGAGCAGAAAATTGAAACTAAAACCTGAACGAATCGATTTTTTTTCTCCGGGAGAGTGAGTGAGCATCGAAGATACATTTAAGCTTCGAATGGTGGATATTTATAGCTTTGGGAAGGTGGACTGTTGCTTAAGTAGGCAATGATACCCTGCGGGAGGGTACAGCGGGTGTGGAAGGCCATCCAATAAATTGGACCTGACCAATGATATGATTTTTTATTTAAAAATAAAAAAAATATTATTTATTTAAATTACTTTACAATTTAGGCACTTCAAGTTCTTGAAATTTTTATTATAACAGTTTCACTTTAATTTTTCAAAAAAAATCACAAAATGTTCCTTGTCATTGACAAGTTAAACAGTAAAAATCGCTTTGTTGAATGATGAGATTATTGAATGATTAGTAAAAAGAGTGATAAAACAATGTACAAGTTAGGATGATGAAAACATTATATTAAATAATATTAGGTTTGGTATATTTTTTACGAAGAGGATAAATATAAGATATTTTGATAAAATGACCAAAATGGCCCTGTAAAACCTAGCAAAAGCATCTTCTATTTTGCGACGTATTCTAACTGAGTTCTGTATTTGACATAGAATTTCACCATCTCGATACAAAAATTTACACTCGAGTAAGTACAATTATGACATTTGAATTAAATACAATATTCAGGGCAGTGTTCCTAGTGGTCGTCATCCCCCCACTCTTTGTAAATAGCTCGAGTTTGAGTTCCCCCACTAACTTAGGAATTGTCTCAAAAGAAATTGTGACAAAATATTTAAAAATAAAAGTATTTAGATCATAAAATATAAAGATTAAGGGGGGTGTATTCAATCTAGACTTTTATTGACTTTTAATGACTTTTTTAAATGATTGACATTTGGAGTTGATAGATTTCTATTGACTTTTATAGAATTCCATGGAATTATAAAAAAAATTGTATAGAGTCTCGTAGACTTTTCAATAGATTCTCTATGGACTTTATCGACTTTTAATGATTTTTTTTAAACGAGGGACTTTTATGAAATTGATAGATTTCTAATAATTTTTATAGAATTACACGGAATTATCATAAGAATTTATAGACTCTATAGATTTTATAACTTATAATTGATTTCTTTGAACTAACAATTGAACATAAATAACTTCTTCAACATATAAAATTTTTTTTTACCATTAATGTAAACACATTTTACTTATTTAACAGTCCAAAATGTGGAAAATACTTATTCAATTATTTTGCATGACAAATATTGAACACTTTTTAAGATGACGACTTTGAAGATTCGGTTAATGTTGCTATAATTGTAATCTATAATTTTGTGTAATAAAACAAAAGTTTTCTATTAAATAACATTTTATAAACTTAAAATATTTTGATGATAGTTGACTACTATAAAAATTCTTAAAACAACTTTTTTAAATTAAACATGATATTTATATCGTTATAAATATCTTTTGTTTTAGAAAAATATTTATTATAATTGTCTATAGATATAGACCCATACAATCGTTTTAAAAATCTATCATCTAATATAAAATTAAGCACATTAACTGTTGTTATTTTATCAAAATACTTGTGTAAATATTAGTATTATATTGGATAAAAAATAAGATGTGAAAAAAACAATAATTGAAGAAAGAGTCGCACATTATGAATTAAAGAAAGGGTACATGAAGAAAACAGGGGAGGAAAAGCCAATGGGGAGGTGGTCGTGTCGGAAATGAAAATAGCAAAAGTAGAGAGAGATGATGGTAATTAGGAATTAAAAGTCATTCCAAATCTTTACTAGGAGTGGTGGAGAATTTTTAACTTTTTTGGGATGTACATGGGGCATCAAAGTTTGTACCTAAAGATTTCAACAGAAGTCATTAAAAGTCTATGAGATTTTGGATACCTATAGACTTTTATGGAGTTTTAAAAATTCAAGTTTGATTACCAGCTGACTTTTTTAAAACTCTACGAAAGTCTGTCTTGAATACCATTAGACTTTTGTAGAGTATATAAAAGTCTGAATTGAATACCTATAGACTTTTAAACTCCATATAAAAGTCATTAAAAGTCAATAAAAGTCTATAACCAATACACCCCCCTAAAATAATATCTTTTTTCAAAAAAGGTTTCAGAGGGAAAAACGAATAAACGAAAGCTTTAATCTATAAACTGAAGTTAGTCTTGTATCAAGGCAAATTTTGTCATTTAAAAGTCAAATAAATTAAATAATTATTTCAGCATAAGTGCGTAACGCAGAATATAAGTAGCATGTTTGGATCACCTTTCCAGCTTTCCTACAAGTCGGACTACCATCTCATAGCCTAAACCAAGATACTGCAGTTCGTAACAATACTTTTTAAAACATATATGATCCAGACCAAATAATTCAAAAGAATGGGTGCTGAGAATCGAAAATTAAAATTAAAAAATGCAATCTTAAATAAATATATATATATAACTTTTATCTAAAACACGCCCCTTGAATCACGGAATTTGCGCATGTATTGATAATGGGAGAGAAACTAAGACAAAATCCATTTTCCCATTGCCAACAACACTGAAATCCTTCAAACATCCACATGCACAAAGATCCCACATTCAAGAGACGTTCATACCTCGTCTTCATGAAGTAACATATTAGGAATCCCCTTACTGACAGGAAACTTACGACCAGTCTCAGGACAAACTAATGCACCCTCTTCAAGATGAAGCTCAGGAGAGCATGATGGAACTTGTGAAGGAACTCATCAGATTCCAGTATGGAGGATTCCACATTGTCGGGTAGCTCAGAGTATCCCATGGTTTTTGACGCCTCCACCAAAGCATTCCATTCAACCTTCGCAAACATGTTTTTAAGAAGTCGGCATTGAAATCAACCGACTTTTCTACTACTTTCTCTACTTCGATCCGCAGTGGGAAACCATTAGTCACGCCTTTGATATTTGATGATAGCATATTATGAGTTAAGAGCCTCATATTTGATTCCTACTAGTTCCACAATTCAGCCACGGGGGGTAATCTTGCTATGGAAAAGTCCGTGGGAATAAATCATTCAGTAACATAGCGCCGGAATAAACTGCCAACTTGGTACAAGTTTTCCACTATACTACCTCAATTTAGAACAAAACATCATAAAAGATCGTACAATAATAGTTACTAAAAGCTGATAAGGCTGTGTAAGCTCTTCAAATGAAGCAATGTCTTAACAGTGAAACCCCTATTTAGGTGTCATTTAAAGGCTAAAGACGCCTTTTAAAAGTGCCTAAAATGTAAGGATAACAAATGTAGCGTGAGCCACCTTTTGGTTCATGCCGGCACACCTTTGATAATTATGAGAAAGATATAAAACCTAAATTTTTATAATTAGAGAATCAATAGACCTTCAAAATATTTAGTTTTTTTCACTTAAAAAATAATTAAAGTTAGCAAATATCAAAAGATTTTTTCAACTTATTGTTTGAACTCTAAAAACTATCGGAACCTACTTTAAATTGCAAAAACACTTCGTCAAATTATAGTAAAAAAGCCCCAAAACTTCATACAACACAGTTATGTCTTTCAAAATCGAATGTAAGAAAAGCATAAATCCATTCTTCTTTTAAAAGAAATAAGCACCGTTAACATTTGCCAAAGCCTACAAATAACT